>CAUYQU010003473.1:0-13263 GCA_963574635.1 Cheracebus regulus | reverse complement strand
AGCAATTGTCTCACCTCAGCCTCTCAGAGTCCTGGGATTACAGGAATGAGCTGCTGTGCCTGGCTTTGGGGTTCTTTCAAACCACCATCTGTCCTAGAATTCTCTTTCTCTCTTTTTTTTTGAGACAGGGTCTCACTCTGTCACCCAGATGGGAGTCTACACTCTAGCGGTGCAATTTTGGCTCACTGCAGCCTCTACCTTCCAGGTTCAAGCAATCCTCCCACCTCAGCCTCTCAAGTAGCTGGTACTATAGGCACATACCACCGAGCCTGGCTAATTTTTCTGTTTTTAGTAGAGATGGGTTTGCCATGTTGTGCAGGCTGATATCAAACTCCTGAGCACAAGCAATCTGCCTGCCTTGGCCTCCCAGGGTGCTGGGATTATAGGCGTGTGCCGCCATGCCAGGTCTAGAATTCTCTTTTAAACTTTGAAGGATATGAAATGGAAATTTGTTCTGTCTTTCTTTCTCTCTCTCTTTATGTCTATAGAGAGAGATGTCTGTCGCCACATGCATATAAAATATGCATTTTATTTATCTTTTTTTGGTTAGAGACAGGGTTTCACCATGTTGGCCAGGCTAGTCTCAAACTCCTGACCTCAAATGATCTACCCACCTCAGCCTCCCACAATGCTGGGATTACACACATGAGCTACTACGCCCAGCCTAATATATACATTGAAAAATCCATTCCTAAATTGTAGCTTTCATTGTTACTTAATGATCTATAGGTGGTCAGTAATACCCATTTCAGGTTAAAAGAGTCACAGATGCATGGATGCCATCTGGAAGTTATCTGGTCCAACCCTTCATTTCACTGATGGGAAAAGCAGGTGTGGACTGGATAACTTAGTTGCCCAAACCCACACAGCTATCTAGTGAAGAGCCATGCATTCTGGACTCTGAACCCGTCGTTTTACCAACTAGACCACACCACCTCAACAATAGCCTTCCGGATGAAACTGTGAGAGAAGTGTAGATATTTTCCATGTTTAAAACATTTGTCTGTGGTTCTCTAGGACTTAAAAGTAATACAGCTTTTAAGCTCTTTACTGGTGAAATGCACCTAAGGACCAGTTGAGCATCTGGCTCGAAGTATTGCTATTTCTGGGAAGCAACCTATGGCTAGGGATCTGTGGGGCAGAAAAGCCTCTCTAGAAAAAGCTGAGGACAGCCTTCAATGTGGAGAGTTCTTTATGAAGAAAAGGAAGTGATAACTGTTGTATTCCAGTAACTTGGTATGTGTTTCACTTGCAGGAATAAGTGTGGCTAGCAAAATCAAAAATTTTACATCAAACATTCTCAAGGCATTGAGTGTGGAACCTTCTGAGAATGAAAAGGGCAGAGATGAGATCTCAGTTTTTCAAATTAAGTAAAATTTAAAGGTCAGTTATTCAGACAGTGTCTTGACAATCATATTGCACTTGTCCCAACTCTGGTATGTTACTGTAGTGAGTAATGTTGCATTTTGATCTGTGTTGAAATACGGTTCTCCCCCTCCCTCTCCCTTCTCCTTTCCTTTCTTTTTTAGGGGGTAGAGGGGAGACAGTTTTGGTATTGTTGCCCAGGCTAGAATGCAATGGTGTGATCTTGGCTCACTGCAACCTCTGCCTTCTGGATTCCAGCAATTCTCCTGCCTCAGCCTCCCAAGTAGCTGGGATTACAAGTGCCCACCACCACACCCATCTAATTTTTGTATTTTTAGTAGAGATGGAGTTTCACCACTTTGGCCAGGCTGGTCTTGAACTCCTGACCTCAGGTGATGTGCCCACCTTGGCCTCCCAAAGTGCTGGGATGATAGGTGTGAGCCACAGCACCTGGCCCCCTTTTACAGTGTATATATATATATACTTTGCAGACTGACCTGTCTGCAAAGGCCTTTTTCCAGCATGGTCACTTCCTGGGTACATCCCTGCCGTAGTCCTCGTAATCGTTTAGAATTTCCACATATCCCCAGGTTTTCTTCTTGCATTCTTTGTCAATTTGAAAAAAAAAAAAAAAAAAAAAGCCTGGGAATGAAACCCAACATTTTCCTCCGAATACAAGCTGCTCATTTGTATCTCTGAGCAGTTTTGCTTTATTTATGTCACAGCTGAAAGAACTTGCTAGGTCCCATTATTGCTCTGTATTCTGAAAGTGGTGGGATTTCTTTCTCTTCATTCAGGCATGGCTATTGATTCTTTTGAGCGTGTTCAATATTAAAAGTTATAAATCCACATGCAGTAGGGCCATTAAGCCATAAATATCTGAGAAAGTAGAAGTGTGGCAGTGGTGACTGTGTCCAAGGAGGGACTCCTGGTGTCACCGTTGATCGGTGTCCAGGCCCAGGCTGCTTTAAAGAAGACATATCACAGGTCTGAACCTATATGCACCATCGAAGTATTCAAACAAACTTTAAAAAAACTAATGAATTTAAAAAATATTTTTGTCGCAAATCAAATGTCCGTGTTAAATGCAGTGTTTCTAGAGTGCAGCCTCTATCTGTGATGTAACACATCAAAAAATAGACTTGCTGATATATTTGGGCCAGACAGCACTTTTTTCTTAGAAGTCCATTTATTTGGAGGATTCTTTTATAGTGCCAGCAAGTCCAGTTAGAAAGTTCCATCTGCTTTTCCTCTTACTGCTTCTGCTTCCTTGCCATCTCCACTGGTGTCATCTCAGACAAGACACTACCTGATTTTTTCTGGATAATAGCGACATCCTATGGGGCCCCCTGCAGGTACAACAGCCCCTCCCTTCATCTGTTCGTCACATGGCTGCCGGGCTCTCACTTCATATTGTCTGCATCAAACCCTGAGATACCTTCCTGTTTTTTGTCATTTAGCGTTTGTTCAGAGCCACAAAACTATTAGGTTGGTGCAAAAGTAATTGTGGTTTTTGACCATTACTTTTCATGACAAAGACCCCGATTACATTTGCACAAACCTAATACCATGAGTAAAATGAAATAAGCGATGTATGCTAAGAATTAGACCTTTCATGCTTTGGGGAGGAGTTGAGAAAGTCAATTGAAAACTGATCCACCAAAAATTAATTTTCTAATTTGACCATTGCATTTTTGTTTTCTTTGACATGGAATCTCGCTCTGTTGTCCAGGCTAAAGTACAGTAGCACAATCTTGGCTCACTGCAACCTCCACCTCCCAGGTTCAGGCAATTCTTCTGCCTCAGCCTCCCAAGTAGCTGTGATGATAGGCACATGCCATGATGTCCAGCTAATTTTTGTAGTTTTTTATAGAGACGGGGTTTCACCATGCTGGCCAGGCTGGTCTTGAACTTCTGGCCTCAAGTGATCCGCCTGCCTCAACCTATCACAATGCTGGGATTACAGGTGTTACAGGTGTGAGTCACTGTGCCTGACCTAATTTAATCATTGCATTTAAACTTGTTAGATGAGTACCTTCATCCAGGTCAAGGGCTGGGTATAGCAGAGTCAGGGGTGGGAGAAGAGCCTATGTTATGACATAAGGACAACGTATTGCAGTTAAGAGAAGCTCTCCTCTTTCACAAGTAAAGTAGATTTCTGGAAAGTCTTGCCCTCTAAAATTCAAAATACCACTGAAAAATATATTTAATCTGGGTAGACAGAATCATCTTAATTACAATGGCCAGGGTGAAATAGCTGTGAGGAACTCTCAGTGAAACTAAACTAAAATTGCCCCTAAACTACCCTCCTGCACACAAAATCTTCAACAATTAAGTGAATTTCCTAAATATTTTATAGAAGTTGATTTATGCATATATTTTTTCAAAATATACATAGTTTAAATATGCATATTTGAAATAAGACAAATCCTTTTTATCCTCTCTGGCTTTCAGCTGTGCTGGAGGACTGTCCTCTGAGTCTCTTCTTTTGTCCCTTTTATATTTTGTCTTTTAAGTCTGTTCTTTTGCGATTCTAGATCCATCGGAATTAGAAAGGTTGTTTCCCTCGGCTAGGCTGTGATAGTAATTGCAGTCTGTCCTCCGTCTCTCAGATTGTTCACATTTCACATTTTAAGTGCAACAGAACTTTTGACCAATGTGTTTATAATAAGCTCTAGCTACTCCCTTTTTCACTAGCTTCTGTGCAGGTACCTGTATGCAATGCTTAAGCTTCTCGGGCTTACTCTGGAAAATTCCAGAAGCCTGCTTTGTTTCTTGGTAGCCACTCCTGTTTGCACCATTGCATATTGCTGCTGCTATCGTTCCTTACCTTCCTCCTCGTTCTGTGAACTCTCGTCTCTGTGAATAGCCCCTTGCCTATATGTGGAGAAGAGAGCAACCTCCAGGCTGAATGCAGACTGAAAAGGGCTCGCTCCTTCCCTGCACAGGAAGCATGTATTCTAGATAGACTCTCCACCCCACTCAAAGACATGTTCCACCTTAGAGCAATATTGGCTACAGTTTGTTCTTTAATCGTTTCTTATCCTTTGAGTGGAGGTTACAGTGTGTGTGATCATAGAAAGTGCCAGCCAGTTCTGCCTGAGAGCGTTAGAGGTATTTCCCAGAAGGGATGACATTTCTTAAGTGATTTTTTTTTTTCAGAAAGACTCACAGCTTGTGAGCTTGAAACGTACCAACACTGCTCTTTCAAATATACATCAATTAAATACGCAGTTTGGTACTTTTCAAGCAAAAGTGATAGCATTTTATCAGTTTAGCTCAGTTTCTGCCCCTCTGTGACTCTGAAACAGAGTCTGTAAGATCGTCAGCCAGAAGGAAAGAAACGGCAAATTAACTCATATGGAAAATTGCATCTATTATTAATGGTACTGTGATTTCATCAACGGAAGGCATGAACTACATATTCCTTGCTCTTAGTAGCAAGGAATAAGATACTGAACAGTAAATTCCTAGCCATCATCAATGAAATATATGGCCCCATGTAGTGCCTGGCAGCTGTATGGTGATTCCCTGAGCAGATATTGCCTGTTTTTCTCATAGCCACCATTGGAATTGCCTAGCTGATAGAAGCTTGGCTTGCAGAAGGACACTATCAAACAAAATCAGTGGCAATGCTAGCCACAAGTCCTATGTTCTGTCCAAAAGTCTAAATCCATCATTTATGCTTATGAACCAGTACATCTCAAACACCTGAGTTCCAGATAATTGCAATGGCCAGCTATAAATTGGCCTATAATTCTGTCACCCTCTGACCTGTGACATTGTTTTCACCTTATCTTATGTGTATACTATACCCTTCACACATTTTCCCCTTGTTTGGCCAAGTCATCTTCCCTCTCATCACCCACTTCCTCTGAAAAGAAATAACCTAGGAAATAGATGAAAAGTTCCTAGAATTCGCATAACAAAGCTACTATTTGTTGAATATGGGCTGTGCGCCAAACCCGTCTGTCTACAGGTATTTTTACTTATGGTATCTAATGTATTTTTATGACAGTCTCTGAAATCTGCTTTGTTATTTTAACTTACAGATGAGAAAAATGGAAGTCAAAGAAGGCTTTCAAAGGGATGTGGGGGGAAATGGTGACTTCAGAACATCATTTGAAGAAACAGTGTGATAGCTTGGAAAGACGTGATGCCCCTTTTCCTCAGTTCCCAGAGCGTGGGACTTGAGTCCTGGGTTTGCTCTTGGCCATGTTGGAATTTGTCCTCACTACTTTCAGTAGCTCTCATTCCTTTATAAAGCCTTCATTTAGGAAAGGTACTTTAATTTTTTTTTTTTTTTTTTTTTTTTTTGAGACAGAGTCTCACTCTGTTGCCCAGGCTGGAGTGCAGTGTTGTTATCTCGGCTCAGTGCAACCTCCACCTCCCAGGTTCAAGCAATTCTCCTGCCTCAGCCTCCTGAGTAGCTGGGATTACAGGCATGCACCACCACACCTGGCTAATTTTTGCATTTTTAGTAGAGACGGGATTTCACCATGTTGGCTAGGCTGGTCTCAAACTCCTGACCTCAGGTGATCTGCCCGCCTCAGCCTCCCAAAGTGCTGGGATTACAGGCATGAGCCACCACACCCGGCCCCCAATTTTTTTTTTTAATTTTTAAAAATAGTAGAGATGGGGTCTCACTATGTTGCTCAGGCTGGTCTCAAACTCCTGGCCTTACGTGATCCTCCCACCTCAGCCTCCCAAAGTGCTGGTAGTCTATATAGGCAGGAGCCATGCATCCGGCTATTTTATTTTTAATTGAAACAAATTTTTAAAAAGGAAATGTACTTTTAAAGGAAAGCACTGGAATTGGGGTTCTTGCTGTCACTGATAGACATTGGTGAACATTAATTTGTGCTACAAGTGAGAGCCAATCGAGGACAGACAGGGCTTTGGTCTTTTCAGAGACAGCTGATTTCAGTTTCAGTAAATCACAGTCGCTTTCATTATGACTAAGAATCTTTGCTTTTCAGTATTTTTGAAGTGTGTTTCTGTGTGCTCGGGACAATCAAGCATTCAAAGTGAAGAGGTTCATTTGTTTTTGTTATTTCATTATTCAACCTAAGTGTGCTCCCCTGTTGTTTTGGGGTGCATATTCTATGCAGTCACATAGGTCACTGATCTTGTCTTTTGCTTCTTTATGGCTCTAATTTCTGGCACATAATGGGCTTTCAACCGAAATTTGTTTGCTTGGGTAGTGAATGAATAGTAGAAAGATCAGTTGCGGCCAGGCGCAGTGGCTCACGCACCTGTAATCCCAGCACTTTGGGAGGCCGAGGTGGGAGGATCACCTGAGGTCAGGAGTTCGAAACCAGCCTGGTCAACATGGGAAAACCCCATCTCTACTAAAAATACAAAAATTAGCCAGATGTGGTGGCTTATGCCTGTAGTCCCAGCTACTCAGGAGGCTGAGGCAGGAGAATTGCTTGAACCCAGGAGGCAGAGGTTGCAGTGAGCCAAGATTGCACCACTGCACTCCACCTGGGCAACAGAAAAAAAAAAAAAAAGAAAAAAGAGCCCTTGCTTCAGGATATTTAATTAGGTAAAAAGCAACAAATGAAATTTTAAATTATAATTATTGTTGATTTATTCAAGGATGCGTAGCTATGACTAAGAGATACAATTAAGTTAAAGAAAAATGCGAACTGAATATCAAAGGATTTGTCCAGTAGATAAGGTTAAGACTCACTCAGGCAGAGGACTCCCACTGGAAGTGGTGGGAGGCAATTAACACCATGCATGTCACTTAATCTGCAGTCAGGGTAGATTCTGACTTCAGCAGGATCATAAGTGAGATTGTCTCTCTAGTTTTATTGATTTGCCTTCTTACATGGGTGTATGTTCACAGCCTCCCACCCCTTAAGGACAAAGAGTTTATATGTGTGTTATATTTTCTGATTGTAGTTGTTGGTTTGTTTTTAGAAAAAAAAAAAAAGAATCCTCTTTTTAAAACTTCTCTTGGTGATACCATCAGAAATGTCTTCCTTAAGTGGAAAAGTCCAAACTGTTTTGGGCCTTGTCGAGCCAAGCAAACTGGGCCGCACCCTGACCCATGAACACTTGACCATGACCTTTGACTGCTGTTACTGTCCACCTCCTCCATGCCGGGAAGCTATTTCCAAAGAACCTATCGTGATGAAAAATTTATATTGGATTCAGAAAAACTCTTATTCCCATAAAGAAAACCTTCAGTTGAATCAGGAGACAGAAGCCGTAAAGGAGGAACTGTTGTATTTTAAAGCTAACGGTGGAGGGGCTTTGGTGGAAAATACAACCACTGGGATTAGCCGAGACGTGCAGACATTGAAGAGCCTTGCAGAGGAGACTGGCGTCCATATCGTATCTGGAGCTGGGTTTTACGTGGATGCAACTCACTCCTCAGAGACCAGAGCCATGTCAGTGGAGCAGGTAAAAAGCCTAAGTTCTTTGACAATAACTGTTCATAAATTCAAAACAGCCAGAACCTTGGAAAATGCCCTGGGCCTGGAGGTAGCTGGACATACTATAGAAATTTGCTAGCTAGCAAAGACATCTGTCATTTGGGACCCAAATTAGTCACATTGTATCTCACAAAGAAAGTGCCAATTTTGCAAGCAAGCCTTGTGGTAAAGAAAATAATAATATTAATAAATAAAATGTCAAGGAAAGAGATCTTAATGCACTGGTCATTGAAAAATTCGATGTGGTAATAGATTGTGTATATTATATCTGTCCTCAGTATTGGCGCCACAGTCGGTTTGTAAACCTCACTTTTCCATCTTTAGTCATGCAACCTCAATTTTTGTCCCCCTGGATTTTATAATAACCAGCAATGAAGATTCACTGTAGGGTAAAACTTGGCAGGCAGAGACTTGGCACATTTGTGAATGTGTTTCACTCTCCTTTTACAAAACACGAGAGGTGGAAGAAAATTCGTTCCCCTGTGTGTTTTCATAATACTGTCTTAAACTAGAATGGGCAGAAGGAAGTAAATTGTTTAGGGACAAAAAGAATAAGCTGCAAAACATTTTTGCATGTGTGTGTGTTCTCTTTCTAAACACACATGTATTTGTTTATACCTATTTATGCATATATATATATATATTCGTATGTATCTTCCATTGCCTGCATAACAGGCATGGGGTGTCAGCCCAGTCTTTGCAAAAGGTCACTTACTCTCTAGAATATTTTGTCTTTCAAAATTTTGTCTGCATTGTTTTCCAACCAGGGCTTTATTTTTGTAAATATATTTATGGTATTTAAAGACTATGCTGATGATGAGCATTATACACTTTTCCAACCACTCTGAGCAGTAACTGTCCATAAGAACCAAAAAGTGTAATAGTGGTACTGTGTGCCATAAATTTTCTGTGCTGTCTTTGGTAAAAAACTGAATAAATAGGAGAGAATTAAAGCATTACTGAAGCCTTGTGCAGTGGCGCAAGCCTGTAGTCCTAGCTACTTGGGAGCCTAAGATGGGAGGATTGTCTGATCTCAGGAGTTCAAGTCCAGCCTGAGTAACATGGTAAGACCCCTGCTTCTTTAAAAAAAAAAAACGAAAGAAAAAGAATTACTTGGTACAGGAGACACAGATTCATTTCATTGGCCTTTTTCTATATTCTAGATGCTGCTCCCCGGGTTAAATTTTAGACTTTTTCCCTTCACTCTGAATGCACTGTCATTAAGCCGCTTTGCCCCACTCCAGCTTCCTAAAGCTATAAATTTCTCGTTAAACAAACATTTATTGTCTAATCTTGGATTTAGTGTAACTTGTTGATTTGCAATTTGGCCAGCAAAATGCCCTTTTCATTGGCCAATATTAATTGATAAATATTGAATATATTTTTAAAAGAATGAAGGACTAAAGAAATAAATTAATCACATACTGTAGTAGATCTATTTGGATACATTTCACAACCTTTAAAATATATTCCTTCTCACTCTTCCTTAGCTTACCGATGTCCTTATGAATGAAATTCTCCACGGAGCTGATGGGACCAGTATCAAGTGTGGCGTTATTGGAGAAATCGGTTGCTCCTGGCCTTTGACTGAGAGTGAAAGAAAGGTTCTCCAGGCGACCGCTCACGCCCAGGCTCAGCTTGGTTGCCCTGTTATTATCCATCCTGGACGGCACTCCAAGGCACCATTTCAGATTATCCGAATATTGCAAGAAGCAGGTGGAGACATCTCCAAAACAGTCATGTCACACCTGGATAGGTAAGCAGGCGATCTTACAAATGGATGCAAACTGCCATATAATTATTGCATGATCAAATGCAGAATCTACAGTAATCAGGTCAATGCAATACTAATCGCGTAGAGAAAACCACTAACTACATGGAAGATAGTATTTATAGAGTTTTACAACTGACATTAATAAAAGTCATTGCTGGCATTTTTGTGTCCCTCCTCCATGTTGGCTAGTATCCTAGGTATTTCACATAAGGTATTTTGCATAAGTCATTTCCTTTTGTTAGCTCAGTCCTTTATAACTCATCATAAGAGGTGTCTCTGTCTACTTCATTTCTTTGTCTCATGGGATGATATCAAAGTAGCTGCAGTCAGAGTAATAAAGTTATCACAAGTAGAAAGGGAGGCAAAGTCAATGGTTTCACCCAGAGAAGAAAACCACAAATATGAAAGTTCATATTTATGTCTCTTGTGGTTTGAATCATCTGAATTTTGGAAAATGCAATTATAAAGAAGAATAGTAAGAAGTAGAGTATTTGTTAGGTGGTATCATGTATTATTTCCCTACGGCTGTTGTAACAAATTATAACAAACTGGGTGCCCCAAAACAACAGAAATTTAGTGTCTTAGAGTTCTGGAGGCCAGAAGTCTGAAACCAAGCACTGTCAGAGCCTGCTTCCTCCGCAGGCTGCAGGGAGAATGTTTCCTTGCTTTTTCCCTAGTCTGAGATCTGGTTGTTCCGTGGCCTCTGGCTGCTTAACTTCTGTTTTTGCCTCTGACTTCGCATATTTTTTTCTTCTCTGTCTATATTTTCTCTGTTTCTTACAACAGCAGTTTCTATTGGATTTATGGCCCACCCAGATAATCCAGAATGATCTCATCTCAGATCCTTTACTTAATTATGTCTACAAAGACCTTTTCCCCAAATAATGTCACTTTCAGAGGTTTCCAGAGTTACGATATGGGCATATCTTGTTGGGGTTTACCATTCAATCCCTACATATTATTTTAGATGCATAGGGGCCAGTAAAACAAATACTAAATGAAGAAATGCCAGCTGCTGTTAATTTTATGAACAAGTCTAACAGTGTTGCTAAGGCTACTCATTAGCCTTAAATTGAATTTACTAAAGAATTAATACAGCACCAGTGAGACTAATAATATATTACAGTTACTCCTATCTTGCCTATTGGAGTAAAGCCATATTAACATATTGATAAATCCTGATTACCAGACTAGATACATTGCTGTTTAATAAACTAACAGTCCTACAGAATGTATTGATAAAATGCCTCTCTTTATGAGGCTATAGTGAGCTATGATCTCACCACTCCAGCCTAGGCAATGCAGCAAGACCCTATCTCAAGAAAAAAAAAAATTCTTCTACTTAATAAAAATATTGTAAAATCATGTGCAGGAAATATAAACAAGTTGTAGTTATAGCGGAACAGAGAAGTCAGTATTAATAGGCAAACTGAGGCACAATAGGATAAAGGCAATTCTCCTGGTCACTGGGTTGATATCAAGATCCATACTTGGCTAACTTCAGGAATCTTCTGGCTGCACTGATAAAATAGAAGCATGCTTCTATATACTTGTCATAGAGGAAATGCATCAGACTGTGAAGACTAGACTCTGGACCCAGTGAGAACTTCAAATTATGATTCTCATTTGCTGTAAGATCTTGGACACCTTCATTTGAATTTAAAACAAGGTATTTTGTAATGTTGCCTTGTATGATATGGGATATATGTAGGACATTTGTTCAGTAAGTATGATCCTTTTTAAACATTGTCAAGAATGTTATACATTCAAAAGGGTATAATACTAATACTTTTAAATTTTATTTTAAAAATTTTTTTTGCTCTTTCTTTTTTATTTCTTTTTCCTTTTTTTAAAAAAAAATTTATTTATTATCCTTTAAGTTCTGGGGTACATGTGCAGATCATGCAGGTTTATTACATAGGTATACACGTGCCATGATGGTGGTTTGCTGCATCCATCACCCCATCATTTTTAGATTCTTAAAAACATTGTGTTCTGCAATTATGATGCAGTGTAAGTGTTCTATATGTCTGTTAGAACATAATTGTTTATCATATTGTTCAAGTATTCTGCATTTCTACTAGTTTAAATATATATATTTAAATATATTGAGACAAGGTCTCTCTCTGTTGCCTAGGCTGGAGTGCAGTGGCATGATTTTGGCTTCCTGTACCCTCAACCTCTCAAGCTCAAGTGATCCTCCCACCTCAGCCTCCCAAGAAGCTGGGGCTACAGGCATGTGCCTCCACACCTAGCTAATTTTTGTATTTTTTGTAGAGACAGGTTCTTGCCCTGTTGCTCAGGATGCTCTCAAACTCCTGACCTCAAGCAAGTCACTCATCTTGGACTCCTAAAGTATTGGGACTATAGGCATGAGCCACTGTGCCTGGTCATGAATTTCTTTTAACTGTGTGCTTGGCATTCCTTGGGATTCCTAAATGTGAGGATGTATCTTTCATTGTTCCTGAAAAGCCTCATCCATTTCTCTTTAAATATTGTTTAACTCACATGTTGTTTATCACCTGTATCACAAACTTCAATTTGATATATGCAGGACTTTCTTACCTGTACTCCATATCTCTTAATGTCTCTTTCATGTTTCCATCCATGTGCATCACTGAGCTATCATTTCTTCAGCTCGATCTTCCTATTTACTACTTCTCTTTCCAACAGAATCAATCTGTCACTTAGCCAATCTAGTTGGTTTATAATATTAAGAACTATATAGCTTTTTGTTATCTATTAAGTTCTAGTTGGTTACTTTTCAAATCTGCTTGGTTAATTTTGATGATTGATTTTCTCTTCCACATGGTTTCAATTCAATCTTTAAAAAATGTTGAACACACAATGTTTAGATTGTAATTGATAAATCTAATTTCTACTATCCTTTTTTTTTTTTTTTTTTTACTGTGATACAGTTTACTAGTTCTTCTGGCTGTCATTGATATGAGACAATGTTTACTCTTATGTTTTAGAGTAAAATTTTTTATTATGAGATCAGACTTCTTGAATATTATGAGTGTTAGGTTTTTTTTGGTTATTTATTTTTTATTTCTGGTAGATAGAAACAATGTCTGAAAGGCATGTCTGAAACATTTAAAAATTTTTTTAAATTTTTTACCACAATTAAAATTAAATATCTTAAAAACATGTTAAAAATTTTTTTTGATGTTTTACCACAATTAAAAAGTTTAGTATGAAATATTCCAGGTAGGTTGTGAACCTTCCTGGAACATTTCATACTAAACTTTTTAATTGTGGTAAAACATTTTTTTTTAATCTTTTTTTTTTTTTTTAGAAAAAGAGAAAGAAAGAAACAGCAAAAGAAAGAAAAAAGGAATGAAAGAGAGAAAGAAAGAGGAAGAGAAAGAGGGAGAGAGAATAGGATTCTTGTTTTATTGCCCAGGCTAGAATGCAGTTTAAAAATGGGTATTTAAAACCTCTTTTATGCCACTAATTGTGCTTAACAATGGAGACAGGAAGGAATAGGGGATGAAAATAACAAATAAGCAGCCAACCAATATTTTATTTAAACTGTGAAATGCTATGCAATTGCTGGGGAGTGATTTACTTCCAGTTATGTGGTCACTTTTAAAATAGGTATAATGTGATACTGAGAAAAATGTATGTTTTGTGGATTTGGGGAGGAGAGTTCTGTAAATATTTGTTAAGTCTAGT
>CAUYQU010003471.1:0-11070 GCA_963574635.1 Cheracebus regulus | reverse complement strand
GGAGTGTTCTGTAAATATTTGTTAAGTTTACTTGTTCCAGGTCTGAGTTCAAGTCCTGGATATCCTTGTTAATTTTCTATCTCGTTGATCTGTCTAATATTGACAGTGTAGTGTTAAAGTCTCCCACTATTATTGTGTGGGAGTCTAAATCTCTTTGTAAGTCCTTAAGAACTTGCGTTATATATCTGGGTACTCCTGTATTGGGTGCGTATATATTTAGGATAATTAGCTCTTCTTGTTGCACTGATTCTTTTACCATTATGTAATGTCCTTCTTTGTTTCTTATGGTCTTTGTTGCTTTAAAGTCTGTTTTATCAGAGACGAAAATGGCAGCTTCTGTTTGTTTTTTTTCTTCTTCTCCATTTGGTTGGTAAATCTTCCTCCATCTCTGTTTTGAGTCTTTGGATATCCTTGCATGTGAGATGGGTCTAGATACAGCATACCGATGGGTTTTAGCTTTCTATCCAATTTGCCTGTCTGTGTCTTTTGATTGGGGCATTTAGTCCATTTAAATTTAGGATTAATATTGATATATGTGAGTTTGATGCTGCTGTTTAATGCTAGCTGGCTATTTTGCCCGTTAGTTGATGTAGATTCTTCATTATGGTGATGCTCTTTACCTTTTGGTATGTTTTTGGAATGGCTGATATTGGTTGTTCCTTTCTATGTGTAGTGCTTCTTTCAGAAGCTCTTGTAAAGCAGGCCTGGTGGTGATGAAATCTCTGAGTACTTGCTTGTTCGCAAAAAATTTTATTTTTCCTTCACTTATGAAGCTTAGTTTGGCTGGATATGAAATTCTGTGTTGAAAGTTCTTTTCTTTAAGGATGTTGAATGTTGACCCCCACTCTCTTCTGGCTTGTAGGGTTTCTGCTGAGAAATCTGCTGTGAGTGTGATGGGCTTCCCTTTGTGGGTAACTCAACCTTTCTCTCTGGCTGCCCTTAGCATTTTCTCCTTCATTTCAACCCTGGTGAATCTGACGATTATGTGCTTTGAGGTTGCTCTTCTTGAGGAATATCTTTGTGGTGTTCTCTGTATTTCCTGGACTTAAATATTGGCCTGCCTTGCTAGGTTGGGGAAGTTTTCCTGGATAATATCCTGAAGAGTGTTTTCCAGCTTGGATTCATTCTCTCTGTCATATTGAGGTACACCTATCAAACATAGATTAGGTCTTTTCATGTAGTCCCGTATTTCTGGGAGACTTTGTTCATTCCTTTTTACCCTTTTTTCTGTCATCTTGCCTTCTTGTTTTATTTCATTGAGTTGATCTTTGACCTCTGATATCCTTTCTTCTGCTTGGTCAATTCGGCTGTTGAAACTTGTGCATGCTTCACAAAGTTCTTGTGTTGTGTTTTTCAGCTCCATCAATTCACTTATATTCCTCTCTAAGTTGTCCATTCTCGTTAGCATTTCGTTAAATCTTCTTTCAAGGTTCTTAGCTTCTTTGCATTGGGTTAGAACATTTTCTTTTAGCTCACAGAAGTTCATTATTATCCACCTTCTGAAGCCTGACTCTGTCAGTTCATCACACTAATTCTCCATCAGGCCTTGTTCTCTTGCTAATGAGGAGCTGTGATCCCCGGTAGGAGGAGAGGCATTCTGATTTCGGGTGTTCTCAGCCTTTTTGCACTGGTTTCTTCCCATTTTTGTGGATTTATCCACCTGTCATCTTTGTAATTGCCAACTTTCAGATTGAGTCTCTGAGTGGACATCCGGCTTGTTGGTGATGAAGTTTTTTCTATTTCTTAGTTTTCCTTTGGTGGATGCCCCTTCCCCACAGAGCTGGGCCTTCCTGGGTTCAGCTGTGCTTGCTATGAAACTCTCAGTCCTCAGCGCTTCCAATTGCTGTTTTTTTTGTGGGGATGTGACCAGTCGAGCCCGACTAAAATGGCACCCAGTCCTGTATACTCTGCACCGAGAAGCACCATGCCAGTCTGCCAGCAAAACAGCCATGCCGGCCATAAGAGTCACCCTGGTGACCCGTGAGGCTCCTCTGCTGGGAATCTCCCAGTTTGTGGGCATAAAAATTTGTCTGAAATTGCGACGTCCACTTGCTCTCTGCGCTTTCACTGGGAGCTACAATCCTGAGCTGCTGCTAATTGGCCATCTTGGATCTCTCTCCTTTTTCTGTAATTTTAATAGTATTTCTGACTTTGATCAAAATCCCAGAATCATGTAAATTTTATACTAAAACAATAATGCCAATCTTAAACTGGGCCTCTGTGATATATCAGGCTACTTTTGTGACATTTTATGTTCTGAATGATATCCTGGTCCATACGTTAAATCAGTGATGCTATGTTAAAGGGTAGGAAGATGGTATTCAGTCATTCATTCCATAATTTATTTTCTTCTCATGTATTCAGTGATCACCCACCAAGTGCCAGGCTCTGTTCTATACCCTCTAAATGCCATGACAAACTAGACAGAAATGTTCTTGCTCTCTGGCATTTAGGTTAATTCTTGGGACACACAGCCCAACATCATAGAGTTACAAATGCCATGCAGGTACTTACAGGTAGGAGCTAAATAATGTGTACATGTGGACATAGCATGTGGAATGATAGACAATGGAGATCCAGAAGGGTGAGCAGGAGGGACGAGGGTACATGATAAGATATTACTAGATATTACTTAATGGTTGCAATGTACTTTACTTGAGTGATGGATAACCTGACATCACTACTACTCAACCTATACATGTAACAAAATTACACTTGTACCCCATACATTTATACACATAAAAAGACAAAAATAAATTTAAAAATGTTGTGCAGAGAATTAAAATATGATGATGTCTGGGTCACTATGTTAGTGTGGGTGATCAGGGATGAATTCCTCAAGGAGAACACATTTAAGTTAAAATCTGAATTGTAAGAAGGACTATTCATGTGAATATTAAGAGAGAATAATGTTATGGCTGAGGAAACAGCCAGAAGTCTCTAGGGTAGGAAACAATTCAGTGGGTTTTAGGAACAGAAAGATGAACAGAGTAGATAGGCACAGTGGATGCTTGTATAAAATGATGTTCAAAAACATTCTAGATAGACATCTTTCCTCAAAGGATTCCTGCGTTCTAACACTTCAACAGTGGTAATAATACAAGCCATTGGCTCCAAAATGACATTTTATTAAATGTTACAAACTAAGAATGGGCCAGTCAGGAAAACAGTTATCTTTTGTAATCAGTTTTTATAATCTGTAAACAATAGATTATATGTAGTGGATTTGAAAGCTCTAGGATGTTTTTTTTCTCCTCTATGATTGGAAGTATTAAGTGTGTGTGAAGTGTTAGCAATCCTCAGAATACCTCAGCACATCAGTTCATTGTATTCCAGTCAAAACCAGAGCTCCTTGAATCCTGATAGCTTCCAGGATGGAGACTGGCAAATAGCAATAAAATATTTTCTTTACTTTATAGCAACAAGCTACTGAATTCAGAAATTCTTCAACTGAAAACCTCAATTCTCTTGAGCAGTCTCTTGGCCTCTTATTGCATGGGCTTAGGAGTCAAATAGTCTGGGCTCAAATCCTGACTTTCCCATTTTCTAGCTGTGTGGTTTTGGGCAAGTCCCTTCTTCCAGTATCCTCATTTACTTCCCCTGTAATCAGGATGATGTACTCATCACAGGCATTTAGACGAGTATCTGGCAAACAATAAGTCTTCAACAGGTTATCTACCTTCATTGCTAATATTCTTACTTTTATGCCCTCCCTTCTCAATCTTCTGAAAAAATGTGTAAGTCTGCAAAGTTAGTTGCAAGATGGTTGCCAATAAAAATCTTCCACTTTGATCACTAGGACTGAGATCCATTGACTGGAATGTATTTTGGTATTTCATTTCTGTACTTAATTCACCAACACCCCCCGCCCCATTTAATTAAAAAGTATTTATCGAACACCCATTACATGCTAAAGTCTTGGCTAAAAAGAAAAAAAATATCTTGTCCTGCCCGGAGATTTTGATCCAGCTCCTCAACTTTCAGTAGTTAAGAATTGGCAAACAAACAACAACAAAAATATCTCTGCACTGAGTTTTATGTTATATTGGTGAACCAATTTGGAGTCGATTAATGAACTTTTTAATGCACACCCTTTCCATGTTGTGCATAAATGTCTGTATGTTTGCTCTTTGGAAAGATTGGAATACATGCTTCATGGGATAATGATTTGTGGACATGTCATAAGAGAAGATGTACTTTTACTATTACGACACCTTTGTTTAGTCAGTCAACAAACACTGAGTGCCTACAGTGCTACATTCTGGATGAAGAGGAACAAACAACACAGAAAATAAAATCCCGCATCTCCTTGGGATCACAGGCTTAGCTTCTTTGGCCTAGAGGTTCAAATCCTGGCTCTGCTTGTTTCTAGAGGTATGACTTTGGTTAATTTATCTAACCTTTCTATACCTCAGTTTCCTCATGTGTAAAATGAGGATAATCTCTATATAGGGTTGTTGCGAAGATAAAACGATGGTATATGTAAAATGCATAGGACAGTACCAGGAACATAGAATGAGAATGCTGAAGGAGTCTCTGTTATTACTATAAGTACTATCATCATGACTGTTCTGTGCTCTAGTAGTGTATTCTGTATCTTTCATGCCCAATTCTTCTTTTCTTAAATGGGTCAGCATATCTTCAGAGTGGCACAGTGACAGTTTTAAGAGGAAATGCAGTGCTGGTACCCTTATCCTGTGTGGCTCTTATTTCTTACACTTCATGTACAGAGTAGAGGCAGCCTCTGTTTTTCTGAACTATTGAAATATAAACCAGGGTGCCAGTTGCCTCTTGCAGAGAAGAGCTTTGTGTTTGTCTCTGTCACTTGCTTCCTCTCTCCTGGCAGCTTGCCTCTTCCTTATCATTCCCACTTGGTCCTAAGTGCCTGTTCTGTCATGGTGGTTGCAGTTACCACTGGCTCTAATCTCTCTTATTTATTTATTATTCTTTGCCTCCTACTACTTTCGCCAAGCTCCTTGACTGTGTGTTTCTAGATCTTCTCTGCCACAGAAAGCAGTCTCTTTTTTTGCAGGTGAGTCACGTGGAGTATATTGAGTGGGATCTTGAATATTTCAGTTTTTGACGTAATTCATGTCAAATGGTAAGACATGACAGGCAGCTGCTGCACAGGGTTGGTTTCTTCATGGCACCCATCCTACCTCTGTTTTCTCATATGAATTATTCTGAAAGCCTTGATGCTGATCAATGTTGATATTCCTATATTTTGGAAACACTACTTTTCAGGATCCTAGCAACTGGTTTCTCCAGGTTATATTGAAACTTAAATTTCCTGGTGCCTCCTGAATCTCTTTAAGATGTTGCTGTAACAGTGAGAGTTGTGTAGGCTGGGAAGTACATTTTACAGGCTTTTTATAAGAAATGATATCCTGTATCCTGAATGTATCAGTGCATTAATGCATCCTCATCTGTAGCAATAGTAAGCAGTCTTTTAGAGTGTATAAATAGCCCATTTGGATAACTGTAAATATTTAACCATTATGTACTTCAGATTCCATTGGCAAAGTAGTAGCAGATTTCTTGAAAACCTCTCAGATTTCTCCTAAATTGTTCTTTTCAAAGCAGTAAAAATGTTATGGTCCCAAGCTGAAAATAAGTGATTATTAATTAAACTACTAAAGACCAAAACAACTTTATTCACATTCCACAGAAGGATTAGAGGGAAAGAAAACAACTTGCAAGGTTTCTAGAAATTGTTATTTTCTTGTTCACGGTTATTTTAATTAGCAAAGAGAGTTTTGGAAAGTTTTGAGCTTTACCTGAAACCAAATGACTGGAAGCTAAGTACATTTGAATTATATTTGGTAACATGCATTACCTAATTTCTCCTTTCTCATGTGAAGCTTCATTTTGGTTGTAGTTAGCTGACTTTTCAGGATGAGGAGAAAGACCAAGTAATCACCAGCTATACAATATAAACATTGAAATCACTGGAAAACCTAGTAATAAAAGCAAACCCTATCAAACATTTGTATTTGTAGAATGCATTTAACTCTTTTTAATATATTCATCTTTATGTAATCCTTTGTCACTTTTTTCATTAAAACTTATTTAATACTATATATAGTTCATAGCATTGTGTTGTGGAATGAGCATTAGACTTTGGATTAGTCAAATCCTTTCCAGAGAGAGATGGCCCACTCAAATACGGATAAATAATAAATACAGGAGAGACAATGTATAAAACTCTGAGCAGGCTATAGGTGAACCACAGGGAATAGTGCAATAACCTGAGACTAGTAACAGTGGAGCTGTTAACAACCTATGTCCAAAGGGGAAAGGGAAGAAGAAAGATTCTCTAGAACATGAAAGGAGCTAGTTTTGTATAGAAAGCCACTGTAAGTGGAACAGTGATCTTTAGTTGGGGGCATAGCCAGCTTAAGTTACCCTTCAAGGAGGGAGCCAAAGGAGTAAATATCCTGATCCCTGGTCCTCCTTCCCTCCAGTTTTGTTAGAGCTCATTGTCAGGAACCTGCTGAGCACCCAGGCATGAGGGCCTTTGACAAGATTGCATACAGGTCTTATGGGGAAAGAAGGGCAGAAAGTGGATCTGGAGGGAGAAATGAAAGATATCTTGAATACTCTACCCGTTTTCTCTCTATCAGTCTCTAATCTTGTCCTCCATGTGGTTGAAAAATGCATGGTCCTAACACAGGGGATGTACAAAATCCTATCAACTACCATATCATTCCTGTGATGTCCTTTCACGAATACTGCAACCTGACTAAAATACTGGCCCCCAGGAACACTCTTCATATAAAATGCTTGCAGAAGAGGATGCAATTAAGGAACATTAATTATAGCTGCAGCTAACTTCTGTAGCTGGTCATGAGACCTAACCTGCTCATTATAGGGGTCCCCATTGACAATACCAACTATACTGTCTGACATCACCTTGACTGGATTGGTCTTTTTCCAGTTAGGGCAACCAAAATCTTCATTTCTATAAGATCTGAGTGCTTGGTAGTCTTGTTTTTATTTGGGGGATTGTTGCTATTTTCCTTGACAGGACTATAGGGAAGGGTGTATGTACTAAGAGGCATCCCACCGAATCCCCTGAGTTCTAAGCACTGTCCTTGTCTTCATTCTGTAGCAAAAAATCAATTCCCCTGATCATTTGGTGTGATTACCCTAGCTAGTTATACTGATTTCCTTGTCTACCTGTTGGTCTAGGGGCATAAAGAACTTTAAATTGCCAGGATTTAGTCTTTACTTCCAATGAATCAGAAAATGACCATGTTTCTTGGTATAAGCATTACTGCCTTGGACAGTAGGACTATCTAACTCATCAAGTCCAAGGTTTTGGGGACAGGAGGCAAGAATTCTTCTTTTTTAATTGTACTTTAAGTTCTGGGATACATGTGCAGAACTTGTAGGTTTGTTACATAGGTTTACATGGGCCATGGTGATTTGTGCACCCATCAACCCGTCACCTACATTAGGTATTTCTCCTAATGCTATCCCTCCCCTTGCCCCCCATCCCCCAAGGGGCCCCAGTGTGTGATGTTCTCCTCCCTGTGCCCATATGTTCTCATTATTCAATGCCCACTTATGAGTGAGAACATGCGGTGTTTGGTTCTCTGTTCTTGTATTAGTTTGCTGAGAATGATGGTTTCCAGTTTCATCTATGTCCCTGCAAAGGACATGAACTCATTCTTTTTTATGGCTGTATAGTATTCCATAGTGTATTTGTGCCACATTTTCTTTATCCAGTCTATCATTGATGGGCATTTGGGTTGGTTCCAAGTCTTTGCTATTGTGAATAGTGCTGCAATAAACATATGTGAGCATGTGTCTTTATAGTAGAATGATTTATAATCCTTTGGCTTTATACCCAGTATGGGATTGCTGGGTCAAATGGAATTTCTAGTTCTAGATCCTTGAGGAATTGCCACACTGTCTTCCACAGTGGTTGAACTAATTTACACTCCAACCAACAGTGTAAAAGTGTTCCTATTTCTCTACATCCTCTCCAGCATTTGTTGTTTCCTGAGTTTTTAATGATTGTCATTCTAACTGGCATGAGATGGTTTTCTCATTGTGGTTTTGATTTGCATTTTTCTAATGACCAGTGATGATGAGCTTTCTTTTCATTTTGTTGGCGGCATAAATGTCTTCTCTTGAGAAGTGTCTGTTCATATCCTTTGCCCACTTTTTGATGAGTTTTTTTTTCTTGTAAATTTGAGTTCCTTGTAGATTCTGGACATTAGGCCTTTGTCAGATGTATAGATTGCAACAATTCTGTCCCCTTTTGCAGGTTGCCTGTGCACTCTGATGACAGTTTTCTTTTGCTGTGCAGAAGCTCTTTAGTTTAATTAGACTCCATGCTACTTCTCCATTTCCTGGTCTTCCCTCTTGCCCCAAGCCTTCTTCTTCTCCTCTTCTACTTTCTCCTCCTTCCGTGAAGTTAAACTGTTCTGCAATAAGCCCATTTGTTTTCTTCATTTTAATTTTTAGGTACTTTTTAGATTCAACTTAGTCTCCCTCTATTTTCATAACTTTGGTGCATGATATTCTTTCTCACCCATTCTGGTAACACTACACATTGCTTTGACTTTTATTCCCATTAATAACTAAGTGAAAGGTGTTAAGAACCTTGCTGAAGATCACATGGTAATTCTCAGAGCCAAGCTTGAACTCAGTTCTAGATTCTAGACTCAGGTTCTTTTCATTAAGTTGAGCGGCCTCATCTTGGTTGAAGATAGAAATAGCCTCATATTTAAAGTAAAACTCAGGCAAGAAGACAAGCAAGTGAACAACAATAACAGCAGCAAACAAAAATGAAAAAGAGAGAGAGAGAGAGAGGCATATTCACTAATATAGTTGCAGGAACTTGAATTTAGTGTTCCCTCTGCTCGGTCATTTAGTTCTAGGTGAATTAAAAAAGAAGTTTCTGTAATGTTTGCCTACTTCGGTTTGTTTCAAAACTATTAAAAATGTATAACTTTTACCCTGCTCAATAGTATCATTTGGAAACTGAGTTCATAGAGCTAATATGAGGCATAATAAACAGAGTCAATAATATCTGTACTTAGAGGTAAGAGAATCATTCCTGATGTATTAATTTAATTTCTTCCGTAAAATTAAAGGCATTTGTATACAGACTCTATATGTGATATTAGGTAGTCAAGACTTGGTTTTTTAGTCTTCTTCTGAAATCATCACAATAAGAAAGTTTTAAACATGTAATTAGATAAATTAGATTGGAGGATGAAAACAACTGCTTTAATTCAAAATAATTTCATTAAGTGTGTTTTGGCAGTAAGTTTTACAAAGTCCAGGCCCCTTCCTCCATGGCTTTCACTAAGACCACCTTTGTTTCTCCTTCAGCTGTAATTGCTTCTCACTCTGGGGCATTCTTTATGCAAGCCAACCCGATCTACCTGTGCTATATTACGATTGTTTATTGTGTTGTGCATTTAAGATATAGCTATAAAGTAAAAAGACTACATTTTAAGAAAAGATAGAATTATTTTTATGCAGATAAACTTTGTTTCTTAAAATAAAGGAGATTAGATACTTATTCAATGTTGCTTCAGATATTCAGAAAAGTTCTCTGAGAGGAAGGGAAGTCTCCTTGTGAATTGCCTTCAGATGCTATTACAAAGAAGAATTCCCCTCCCCAATAGGTTTGTAGTAATAAAGCACCTTTACCAAAAGTGAGGACTTTTTTCTCTTTTTTTTTTTTGTATCCCTGGGTAAGTTTACAAACCTTTTTGTGCTTTAATTTCCTCAACTATAAAATGATGATAATAGTTGTACTTTCCTCATAGAATTGTTCCAAATGAATTAGATATCTGAAGTGCTTGGAACAGTGTCTAGCACATTATAAATGCTATGTGCTACAACCACATTGATGATGACAATGATGATGACTCCTATTACTAACCGTTTCCTATTCATTTTATATTAATTAAAAATTTTATAATGCTTTTGTCTGTGCAACAAAAATCCAAAGGTGCAGATTTGCCACTAATGAAACAGTGAAGAGATGTATTGCAAGATTTAAGGTTGTTTCTGAAAGTGTTGGTCCCCAAAGTGTTTGGAGTAGTGAAGTGACATTGGAGTAAATGTCACTTAGATTGTTGCTCTGAAGTAAGCCCCTCTCTGTTGGGTATATATTTCACGTTTAGAAAAAATGTATCCCTATACATTACGACTTGTTTCTCCAACGTAAATACACCTCTTGAAGACAGAAGCTGTGTTTTCCATTTCCATGTATTTCCCATAGCAGTCAGCGGAGTGTTTTACAAATTTCAGTTGTTCAATAAAGATACTGATTAGCTGCTTAACTTGAGGTGAGAAGAGAAGAATTAAGAATAAAATGTTCTCCAGTTAATTGCAAACTGCTTTCCTACTTAAAAATGAATTTGCATTTTATATTTTTCTACAACTTCTGGAAAATGTTTTAGTTGGCATTTGTCATTTGATTTTGTACAATTTTGTAAATTTTCTGGAAATCTAAATTTTACAAGGAGTCCATTATAGGATTTTCTATATTTTTTATTGTTTCAAAATGAAAAGAAATGTTAGTATAAAGGCTAGCCTGTTTCAGTTACACTTCATGCAACTTATTAAGAAAATAATTAAGCTTTGAGCTGGTTGGGACCATATCGATACAGCCTAAACTCTCTACACGGTACCAGGAACAGAAACTCCATAAGTTGTTGACAAATAAATAAATCATTTAGGACATTCTCTTCATTTCACAGTTGAAGGAACTGTCTGTGATAACTTGCTCACTGTCATATGGTGGCATCGGAGGGATTAGAACAAATGTTCCTGATGTCATCATGCTTTAGTTGTGGATTTCATATTTAAGTTGTAACATGAAAAAGACTTTCAGTCTTTGAATAACTTCCTTCATTTTAAATTATGTGTATAAATAAAATTCTTTTTTTTTTAACCTTCTTTTTTTTTTATTGCATTTTAGGTTTTGGGGTACATGTGAAGAACATACAATATTGTTGCATAGGTACACACGTGGCAGTGTAATTTGTTGCCTTCCTCCCCTTCATCTATATCTGGCATTTCTCCCCATGCTATCTCCCC
>CAUYQU010003470.1:0-46512 GCA_963574635.1 Cheracebus regulus | reverse complement strand
CTGAGCCCACCAGGGCACTTGCCACAGGAGCCACTGAGCCCACCAGGGCACTTGCCACAGGAGCCACTGAGCCCACCAGGGCACTTGCCACCGCTTCAGGTGACCACTCTGCCAGCCCCAGCTCCGCCTCTCCTTAGCCTGCGGAGCCCCCACTGAAGAGACCTTGTTGCTCTCAAAACCCTTCCCTTTTCCCTGCCCACCCACTTCTGCCTTCTCCCTGGGAACAGGAGGCAGCCGTATCCTCCATTTTCATAGTTTGTATAGTAAATATTTGTTCTTCTTTTAAATAACAGTGTGTTTATTATTAAAAAATAATAGAAATCAGTTGCATATCTTTAAGCAAGAAAAGAAAGAAAATTCAGGCCACATCTCACAATATATACAAAAATTAACTCAAGTGGATCATAGACTTAAAGGTAAAACCTACAAGTGTATATCTTTTAGAATAAAAGAAAGGAAAAATTTTTGTGACTTTGGGTTATGGAAATATTTTTTAGATAATTCCAAAAACAGTCTATAAAAGGAAAAAATTATGAATCAGACTTTGTTAAAATTAACAACATAACCTCTTCAAAATGTACTGTTAGGAGAATGTGAAAGCCCAAGGCTGTGGGTGGAAACTGCATATCATGTAGCTCATAACAGAATTATAGAGGCCAGGTATGGTAGCCCATGCCTGTAATCCCAGCACTTTGGTAGGCCGAGGTAGGCAGATCACGAGTTCAAGAGATCCAGACCATCCCAGCCAACAAGGTAAAGCCACGTCTTTACTAAAAACACAAAAATTAGATGGGTGTGGTGGTGGGCGCCTGTAGTCTCAGCTACTCAGGAGGCTAAGGCAGGGGAACTGCTTGAAGCCAGCGGGTGGAGGCTGCAGTGAGCCGAGACTGAGCCACTGCACTCCAGCCTGGTAACAGAGAGCAAGACTGTGTCTCAAAAAAAATTAAAAAAAAGAATGATGGGAAGAAAAGACAGGATAGCCCACAAGATGGCCAAATAACAGCTCTGGTCTGTAGTTCCCAGTGTGATGAAAGCAGAAGGCAGGTGTTTCTGCATTTCCAACTGAGGTATCTCGCTCATCTTACTGTGACTGGTTAGACAGTGGGTTCCGCACCCAGAGGGTGAGCCAAAGCAGGATGGGGTGTTGCCTCACCTGGGAAGCCCAAGACGTTGAGGAACTCCCTCGCCTAAACAAGGGAAGCCTGGAGGGACCTTGCATGACGAACGGTGCATTTTGGCCCAGATACTAAGCTTTTCCCATGGTCTTTGAAACCCACAGACAAGGAGATTCCCTCAGGTGCCTATACCACCAGGGCCCTGGGTTTCAGGCATAAAACTGGTTGGCCAGTTGGGCAGACACTGAGCTAGCTGCAGGAGTTTTTTTTCCATACCCCTGTGGCACCTGGAATACCAGCAAGACAGAACCATTCACTCCCCTAGAAAGGGGCTGAAGCCAGGGAGCCAAGTGTCTACCTCAGCAGCTCCCACCCCAGTGAAACCCAGAAAGCTAAGATCCACTGGCTTGAAATTCTCGCTGCCACCACAGCAGTTTGAAGTTGATCAGGGATGCTCAAGCTTGGTGCGGGGAGGGGGCATTCACCATTACTGAGGCTTGAGTAGGCAGTTTTCCCCTCACAGTATAAACAAAGCCTCTGGGAAGTTGAAACTGGGTGGAGCCCACTGCAGCAACACAAAGCTGCTGAAGCCAAACTGCTTCTCTAGATTGCTCCTCTCTGGGCAGGGATGTCTGAAAGAAAGGCAGCAGCCCCAGTCAGGGGCTCGTAGATAAAATTCCCATCTTCCTGGGACAAAGCACCTGGGAAAAGGGGCATCTGTGGACACAGCTTCAGCAGACTTAAAGCTTCTTGCCTGCCAGCTCTTAAAAGAGCACCCAGATCTCCCAGCACATCACTCAAGCTCTGCTAAGGGATGGACTGCCTCCTCAAGTGGGTCCCTGGCCCCCATGCCTCTTGGGAGACACCTCCTAGCAGGGATTGACAGACACCTCACACAGGGGAGCTCTGGCTGGCATCTGGCGGGTGCCGCTCTGGGACAAAGCTTCCAGAGGAAGAAACAGGCAGCAATCCTTGCTGTTTTGCAGCCTCCACTGCTGATACCCAGTCAAACAGGGTCTGTAGTGGACTTCTAGCAAACTCCAGTCAACCTGCAGCAGAGAAGCCCGACTGTTAGAAAGAAAACTGACGAACAGAAATGAATAGCATCAACATTAACAACAAAAAAAAGTCCACACAAAAACCCCATCTGAAGGTCACCAACATCAAAAACCAAAGGTAGATAAATCCACAAAGATGAGGAAAAACCAGTGCAAAAGGCTAAAAATTCCAAAAACCAGAATGCATCTTCTCCTCCAAAGGATCACAACTCCTTGCCAGCAAGGGAGCAAAACTGGACCAAGAAAGAGTTTGACAAATTGACAGAAGTAGGCTTCAGAAGGTGGGTAATGACAAACTCCTCCGAGCTAAAGGAGCATGTTCTAACCCAATGTAATCAAACTAAGAACATTGAGAAAAGCTTACAGGAACTGCTAACCAGAATAACCATTTTAGAGAAGAACATAAATGATCTGACAGAGCTGAAAAACACAGCATGAGAACTTTGTGAAGCATATACAAGTATCAACAGTTAAATCAATCAAGTGGAAGAAAGGATATGAGAGACTGAAAATCAACTTAATGTAATAAAGCATGAAGACAAGATTAGAGAAAAAAGAATAAAAAGGAACAAACAAAGCCTCAAAGAAATATGTGACTATGTGAAAAGACCAAACCTATGTTTGATTGTATCTGAAAGTGACAGGGAGAATGGAACCAAACTGGAAAACACTCTTCAGGATATTATCCAAGGGAACTTCCCCAACCTAGCAAGAGAGGCCAACATTCAAATTTAGGAAATACAGAGAACACCACAAAGATACTCCTTGAGAAGAGCAACCCAAAGACACATAATCATCAGATTTACCAAGGTTGAAATGAAGGAAAAAATATTAAGAGCAGCCAGAGAGAAAAATCAAGTTACCCACAAAGGGAAGCCCATTACTAACAGTAGATTACTCTTCAGAAACCCTACAAGCCAGAAGAGAGTGGGGGTCAATATTCAACATTCTTTAAAAAAAGAATTTCCAACCCAGAATTTCATATCCAGCCAAACTAACCTTCATAAGCAAAGGAGAAATAAAATCCTTTACAGAGAAGCAAATGCTGAGGGATTTTGTCACCACCAGGTCTGCTTTACAAGAGCTCCTAAAAGAAGCACTAAATATGGAAAGGATAAACTGGTACCAGCCACTGCAAAAAACACACCAAATTGTAAAGACCATCGACACAATGAAGAAACTGCATCAACTAATGGGAAAAATAATCAGCTGGCATCATAATCCCATATAACAATGTTAATCTTAAATATAAATGGGGTAAATGCCCCAATTAAAAGACACAGACTGGCAAACTGGATAAAGAGTAATGACTCATCTGTGTGCTGTACTCAGGAGACCCATCTCATGTGCAAAGATGCACCAAAATAAAAGGATGGAGGAATATTTACCTAGAAAATGGAAAGCAAAAAAAGCAAGGGTCACAATCCTAGTCTCTGATAAAACAGACTTTAAACCAACAAAGATAAAAAAAGACAAAGAAGGGTATTACATAATGGTAAAGGGATCAATGCAACAAGAAGAGCTAACTATCCTAAATATATATGCACTCAATACAGGAGCACCCAGATTCATAAAGCAAGTTCTTAGAGACCTACAAAGAGATTTAGACTCCCACAGAATAATAGTGGGAGAATTTAACACCCCACTGTTCATATTAGACAGATGAACAAGACAGAAAATTAACAAGAATATTCAGGACTTGAACTCAGCTCTGGACCAAGTGGACTTAATAGATATCTACAGAACTCTCCATCCCAAATCAACAGAATATACATTCTTCTCAGCATCACATCACACTTATTCTAAAATTAACCACATAATTGGAAGTAAAATACTCCTCAGCAAATGCAAAAGAATGGAAATAATAACAAACAGTCTCTCAGACCACCGTGCAATCAAATTAGAACTCAGGATTAAGAAACTCACTCAAGGCCAGGCATAGTGGCTCATGCTTGTAATCCCAGTACTTTGGGAGGCTGAGGCAGGTGGATCACCTGAGGTCAGGAGTTCAAGACTAGCTTTACCAACATGGAGAATGCTGACTCTACTAAAAATACCAAAAATTAGTCGGGTGTGGTGGTACATGCCTGTAATCCCAGCTACTCCCAGCTACTTGGGAGGCTGAGGCAGGAGAATTGCTTGAACCCAGGAGATGGAGGTTGCAATGAGCCAAGATCATGCCATTGCACTCCGGCCTAGGCGAAAAGAGTAAAAATAGTCTCAAAAAAAAAAAAGAAAGAAAGAAAGAAAGAAAGAAAAAACAAAACACTCAAAACCACATAACTACATGGAAGCGGAACAATCTGCTTCTGAATGAATACTGGGTTAATAATGAAATTAAGGCAGAAATAAATAAGTTCTTTGAAACCAATTAGAACAAAGACACAGCACACAAGAATCTCTGGGACACAGCTGTAACAGTGTGTAGAGGAAAATTTATAGCACTAAATGCCCTCAGGAGAAAAAGGGATCGATCTAAAATCAACATGCTAACGTCACAATTAAAAAAACTGAGAAGCAAAAGAAACAAATTCAAAAGCTAGCAGAAGACAAGAGAATAATAATAACAGAGCAGAACTGAAGGAGACAGAGACATGAAAAACCCTTCAAAAAAAAAAATCAATGGATCCAAGAGCTGGTGTTTTTTTTTTTTTAAAGATTAACAAAATAGATAGACTGCTACCCAGATTAATAGAAAAAAAAAGAAAGACAATAATCAAACAGACACAATAAAATGATAAAGGAGATACCACCACTGACCCTACGGAAATACAAACTACCAACAGAAAATACTATAAACACCTCTATGCAAATCAACTAGAAAATCTAGAAAAAACAGATAAATTCCTGGACATATACATCCTCCCAAGACTAAATCAAGAAGAAGTAAATTCTCTGAAAAGATCAATAACAAGTTCTGAAATTGACGCAGTAATTAACAGCCTACCAACCAAAAAATGACTAGGACTGGACAGATTCACAGCCGAATACTACCAGAGGTACAAAGAGGAGCTGGTACCATTTCTTCTGAAACTATTCCAAACAATACAAAAAGAGGGACTCCTCCTCAACTAATTTTATGAGGCTAGCATCATCCTGATACCAAAACCTGGAAGAGACACAACAGAAAAATAAAGTTTCAGGCCAATAACCATGATGAACATCATGCAAAAATCCTCAATAAAATACTGGCTAACAGAATTCAGCAGCCCATCAAAAAGCTTATCCACCATGATTAAGTTGGCTTCATTCCCTGGGATGCAAGGTTGGTTTAACATATGCAAATCAATCAATGTAATCCAACACATAAACAGAACCAATGACAAAAACCACATGATTATCTCAATAGATGCAGAAAAGGCCTTTGATAAAAATTCAACACCCCTTTATGCTAAAAACTTTCAATCAACTAGGTATTGATTGAACATATCTCAAAATAATAAGAGCTATTTATGACAAACCCACAGCCAATATCATACTGAATAGGCAAAAGTTGGAAGCATTCCCTTTGAAAACTGGCAAAAGGCAAGGATGCCCTCTCTCATCACTCCTATTCAACACAGTATTGAAACTTCTGGCCAGGGCAACCAGGCAAGAGAAAGAAATAAAGGGTATTCAAATAGGAAGAGAGAAAGTCAAATTGTCTCTGTTTGCAGATGACATGATTGTATACTTAGAAAACCCATCATCTCAGCCCAAAATCTCCTTAAGCTGATAAGCATCTTCAGCAAAGTGTCAGGATACAAAATAAATGTGCAAAAATCACAAGCATTCCTTTACACCAATAATAGACAAACAGAGAGCCAAATCATGAGTGAACTCCCATTCACAATTGCTGCAAAGAGAATAAAATACCTAGGAATACAACTTACAAGGGATGTGAATGACCTCTTCAAGGAGAACTACAAACCACTGCTCAAGGAAATAAGAGAGGACACAAACAAATGGAAAAACATTCCAAGCTCATGGTTAGGAAGAATCAATATGATGAAAATGGCCATACTGCCCAAAGTAATTTATAGATTCAATGCTATTCCCATCAACCTACCATTGACTTTCTTCACAGAATCAGAAAAAAGTACTTTAAATTTCATATGGAACCAAAAAAGAGCACATATACCCAAGACAATTCTAAGCAAAAAGAACAAAGCTGGAGGCATCATGATGTCTGACTTCAAATTATAGCACAAGGCTACAGTAACCAAAATCACATGGTACTGGTACCAAAACAGATATATGGACCAATGGAACAGAACAGAGGCCTCAGAAGTAACACCACACAACTACAACCGTCTGATTTTTGACAAACCTGACAAAAACAAGCAATGGGAAAAGGATTCTCTATTTAATAAATGGTGTTGGAAAACTGGCTAGCCATATGCAGAAAACTGAAACTGGACCCCTTCCTTAGACCTTATGCAAAAATTAACTCAAGATGGATTAAAGATTTAAATGCAAAACCCCAAACCATAAAAACTCTAGAAGAAATCCTAAGCAATACCATTCAGAACATAGGCATGGGCAAATACTTGACAATTAAAACACCAAAAACAATGGCAACAAAAGCCAAAATTGACAAATGGGATCTAATGAAACTAAAGAGCTTCTGCACAGCAAAAGAAACTATCATCAGAGTCAACAGACAGCCTTCAGAATGGGAGACAATTTTTGCAATCTATCCATCTGACAAAGGGCTAATATCTAGAATCTACAGGAACTTAAACAAATTTACAAGAAAAAAACGAACAGCCCAATCAAAAAGTTGGCAAAGGATATGAACAGACACTTCCTAAAAGAAGATATTTATGCGGCCAGCAAACATGAAAGAAAGCTCATCATTACTGGTCATTAGAGAAATGCAAATCAAAACCACAATGAGATACCATCTCACGCCAGTTAGAATGGCTATCATTAAAAAGTCAGGAAACAACAGATGCTGGAGAGGATGTGGAGAAATAGGAACATTTTTACACTGTTGGTGGGAGGCGTAAATTAGTTCAACCATTGTGGAAGACAGTGTAGCGATTCCTCAAGGATCTAGAACCAGAAATACCATTTGACCTGGCAACCCCATTTCTGGGTATATACCCAAAGGATTATAAATCATTCTACTATAAAGACATACACGCACACATGTTTACTACAGCACTATTCACAATAGTAAAAACTTGGAACCAACCCAAATGCCTATCAATGTTTGACTGGATAAAGAAAATGTGGCACATATATACTATAGAATACTATACAGCCATAAAAAAAGATGAATTCATTTCCCTTGCAAAGACATGGATAAAGCTGGAAACCATCATTCTTAGCAAACTTACACAGGAACAGAAAACCAAACACCACATGTTCTCACTCACAAGTGGGAGTTTAACAATGAGGACACATGGACACAGGGAGGGGAATGTCACACACTGAGTCCTGTTGGGGAGTGGGGGGCTATGGGAGGGATACTATTACGAGAAGTACCTAATGTGAGTGATGGGTTCATGGGCACAGCAAACCACCATGGCACGTGTATACCTATGTAACAAACCTGCATGTTCTGCGTATGTATCCCAGAACTTAAAGTATAATAAAAATAAAAGGTATATTAAAATATAACAGTTGGAAATCTGTAATTATCTACCACTTGCAAATATAATAGCTGTGTGAAACATAAAATAATAGTTCTTAAGTGTGAGGACTACGACCTTCTTCTTCTCTTGCCCGAATTCCTACCTAAGGGACCTGGCGGGGGGGTGTCATGCCCTACAAACCATCAAATCTCATCAGACAGGTTTTAGGAGCCCTGTGTAATGTAGCTTACTTTCCAACCTGACTCTGGTGTACTGCTTAACATGACAGACAGCAGATGCTGAAGGAAGTAAAAAAGATTTTATCCCAGAATATATTTCTTTAACGTATTTTGAAATGGCTGCCACAGGATCATCAGACTAAAATGACCTTGTAAAGCTGTCTTTTGTGAAAAAAAATTACATCAGATTAATGTTCCACTAAGGTAGCCAGACCTCTCCCTTTCTAGGCTTTCTCGGATCTGAAGAGGTTAACTGGGAGCCTGATATCTTTGAAGTCTGGAAAGAGACATTTTCCATCTATTCTCTCTGAGGGCTGCCATCCATGAGACTTATTTACATACTAAGAACCTTGGTCTCTACAATCCCCTTATCTTAACTCAAACATTCCTTTCTACTGATTTCAAGTTTTAGACATTAGCTTAACTCTCCCAACCAATTGTCAACTAAGGAATGCCTAAAATCCACCTACGATCTCCCCTGCTCTCTGCTTTGAGATGTCTGGCCTTTTCAAGGCCAAACCAATGTACACCTTCCTCATATTAATTTATGGTTTTCCCTGCAATTCCTGTCTCCCTGAAATGTATAAAATCAAGCTGCAATCTGGCTGCCTTAGGCACATGGTATCAGGACTTCTTGAGATTGTGTGACCTGGGCCGTGGTGACTCATATTGGCCAAAATGTACCTCTTTAAACATATTTTGGCAGAATTTGGAATTTTCTATTATGACATGTATTTTCATATGTGGAAAACAAACACTATTTTTGTAAATTAATAAAATTTATAGTAATTAAAAACATAAAAAAGAATTATATCCAGAATATAAAACTCTCAAAATTCAATAATAATAAAATAACCCAATTTAAAAAATGCAAAAATATTTGGATGGATATTTTACCAAAGAACATATACAGCTGTCAAATACACAGAAAAATGCTCAACATTATAACCTCATTAGTTATTAGGAAAAGGCAAACTAAAACCACAATGAGGTATCATAACACACCTATAGAATGTCTATTAAAAAAAGAATGATTATGTCAAGGATTGGCAAGAATGTGGAGAAACTGGAACTGTCACATACTACTGCTGAAAATGTAGAATGGTACAACCACTTTGGAAAACAGTTTGGCACATTTTTAAGAAGTTAAACATATAGCTACCATATGACCCAGCTACTTCATTCCTAGATATTTGCCCAAGAGAAATGGAAGCAGATGTTCATACCAAGATTTGTACAAATATTGTACATTTGTACAAAGATTTGGCTTTACATATTATATCCAAATTCTGGAGCAGGGGAAGCCCCAATTTCCACCAACAAATAAATCAATAGTGATACTTATGTAGTAGAATTCTATGCACCAGTAAAATGGAATTGGTTATTGCCAGATGGATGAATCTAAATTATGTTGAGAGAAGCCAGTAAAACTAGCATACATATTAAACAGTTCCATTTATCTAAAACTTTAGAAAATACAAACTAATCTCTAATGGCAGAACAGATCAGTGGTTGTCTGGGGGTTGGGGTGGGGGTATAGAATGGTAGGCAGGTGGGATGACAAAGGAGTCCCAGGAAACTTTAAAGGTTGGTGGACATGTGTGTTATCTTGCATGAAGTAATGGTTCCACAGCTGTGTACACATGGCAAAACTTACTAAGTTCTATACTTTAAACATAGGGTAGTTTAATATTTGTTCACTGTTCCACAATAGAGATGTTTCCCAATTACAGTGCCACAAACTTTCTTCAGTTTAGTTTTTTTTTGGTATAAATATTAATATTTCCATCCTTACACATTTTTAATATTTTTATATTTTAGGAGTATACTTTGGAAACAGTCTAAAGCTAGATTTTACAGCATATAAAATGTACTTAAAACATACTTTTTGACTGTTTAATAAGTGAATGCTGTCTTGTAATCTATTTTTTTTAAAAATTATTTTATTTTATTTTTATTTTTTTGAGATGGAGTCTCACTCTGTCACCCAGGCTGGAGTGTAGTGACACCATCTTGGCTCACTGCAACCTCTGCCTCCCAGTTTCAAGTGATTCTCCTGCCTCAGCCTCCCAAGTAGCTGGGGTTATAGGCACACAACACTACGCCCAGCTAATTTTTGTATTTTTAGTAGAGACAGGGTTTCACCATGTTGGCTAGGCTGATCTCAAACTCCTGACCTCAGGTGATCCACCCGCCTCAGCCTCTCCAAGTGCTGGGATTACAGGTGTGAGGCAGCGTGCCTGGCTCTGGTAATCTAAATCTTTGATTTAGTTTAGAGAGTTTAGTTCACTTATAGCCATTATGACACATTTGAGTTCATTTCTAATATCTTACTGTAATCTTTCAATTTTTCCCATCTCCCTCCTGGCCTTCCTTCTTTTCCTCTTTTTCCTTCCTTTGTATTGATTGAATTTTTTTAACCCCTCATTCCAACATTTTCCCCTCTACTGGTTCAGAACAACATATGTATTTTATTGGCCATCTTAGAAATTTTAACAAATATTTTAACATTGTTAAGTCTAAAATTATATATTATTTTTACCCGTTCTCTAGAATATAAAGACCTTATTTATGGTGGCTTCTTTCCTTTTGTGTATAATGATTTCACATTTAATTCGACTAAGCAGCTATAAGCACTACAGCATTTTAAATTGGATTTTCAGAGCAGTGGCAGCACAGACTCCAGCTCTTCAACTGCAGTGGGGCTGGCTTGTGGTCAAAGGTTCCTGGGGGAGGACTCCCCATCCTTGGCTTCCCTCAGAGCCAGAGCTGTAATCGGCCAGTCTCCTGCAGGGTGATTTCCTTCCTTGTTCATCTGGCCAACGTATTACCCTTTAGAAATTCTAGATTTATGCAGGGTCCTCAGATCTGATCTCTCACTCAATTACCAGGCTTTGTCTCCCACCCCTCACACTTGCAGGTTTGACCTATTTTCCATAAATTTTTAATTAATTAGAAATTTTAATAAGTCCTCTATTCTCCATGCTTTTGGGTTAACAGTGTAGCAACTAAGAATGCAGGTTTGGGATACAAATTGCTTAGGTTCAAACCAAGCCTCTATTATTTATTAACTGTGACTTTGGGCAAATTAATGAAATGTTCTGTGCCTCAGTTTCCTCACACGTAAAGAGTGGGGAGATAATACAACCTGTCTCATAGAGTTATTGTGGACATTGAAACAATTAAGGCATTGAAAGAGCATAGGACAGTACGTGGCATGCATCAGAGCTCAAACATTAGCTGCTATTATGGCCACTATTTTGGGGCTTAAAGAAAATGTTTTGGCTGGGTGCGGTGGCTCATGCCTGTAATCCCAGCACTTTGGAAAGCCGAAGTGGGCCGATCACAAAGTCAGGAGTTCAAGACCAGCATGGTGAAACCCTGTCTTTACTAAAAATACAAAAATTAGTTGGGCATGGTGGTGCATGCCTGTATTCCCAGCTACTCAGGAGGCTGAGGCATGAGAATTGCTTGAACCTGGGAGACAGGTTGCAGTGAGCCGAGATCGTGCCACTGCACTCCAGCCTGGTGACAGAGCGAGTCTCCATCTCAAAAAAAAAAATGTTTTCAGATTGTGTTGCATACTATTCTACAATGGCATGAATATCTTATGATAGGAATATTCTTTTTTTTTTTTTTTTTTTTGAGATGAAGTCTCGCTTTGTTGCCCAGGCTGAAGTGCAGTAGCATGATCTTGGCTCACTGCAATCTCTGCCTCTCGGGTTCAACTGATTCTCCTGCCTCAGCCTCCCAAGTAGCTGCGACTACAGGTGAGAGTCACCACACCCAGCCATTTTTTTGTATTTTTAGTAGAGACAGGGTTTTGCCATATTGGCTAGGCTGGTCTCGAACTCCTGATCTCAAGTGATCTGCCCGCCTTGGCCTCCCAAAATGCTGGAATTATAGGCATAGGCCACCATGCCTGGCCAGGAATATTCATAATAAACAATTTTGACTCTCAAGCAACCTTATATAGTTTATTCATATCTGAATGCAAATAAATGATTTCCTCACTGACAGACTAACAAATCATTTGATACCCATTATCTCTGTTCTTCTTCCTTTTAGACAATATTACTTCTTGAGGATAGATCTTTACAGTCTGTTTTTCAATAATTATAAATTATTTCTACATGCTATTGGAATAGCAGATAGCCCTACACAGAGAAGAATGCTCCCACTTAAATGTAGCATAACATCTTGTTTTTTTAAGATAAAATGATGTCAACAGCTGGTTCATTTCATCTAGAGTCAGAAAACATCAGCATATATATGCCAAACTCTGGAACAATCATGTAAATCACATAGGCTGGCATAGCTCCATTAATGACATCTGAATAAGATAAACACCACATCCAAGTCATCTCCCCAAGTAACACATGATATTTCTTAAATACCTGGTGAATGAAGCTTGGTGGTTGAAGCTGCTACTCTCTTAGGAGATGAAACGGCGGGCTTATTAGTGTCTTGATCTTTCTGAGCTTCCTTCTTTGTTCCTATGTATAGTTTGAAAAGAGAAATAGAAAGCAAGCAAGCTAGTTAAAATTGAAATGGCAACATAAATTGTGGAAAGGGCATCTTCACAAAAGTCAAACAGATCAACAAAAGAAATATTTGGGTGATTTGTTGCTATGGTGACGACCCCCTGTGCTTGAGGAATGACATACTTGTTTATAGGAAAGCGAATTTAGTTTTGAGTGGTCAGGGGAAGAGTAAGGACACTGTTGTCTCTGATTTAATGAAAAACACCCCCTTCTCTGGAAGTCACTGCCACCCCAGTGACCCCGACCAAACTGTCCAAAATTAAAATCTCAGTCACCAACTTAGTCTGCCTGCCTGTCTCTGCCGAAACAAATTTTCAGAAGATGGGGAAGGAAGTTGTAGCTGCACATAGCTGCTAATGACTTTGGCATCATCTGGAGCCAAGCCACAGGGGACATGATCTGACTCTAATTAATTTCCATGCAGCAGGTCCACAGAGGTGACCTAGAGAGCCTTTTAGCTCTCTTGGATGCAGCTGAGCCTTCGTGGAACTTGCTGCCAGAGCTGGTCCAGCAGAAGCTCCTCACATTGTGTCCAGTGATACTTTGAGTGCTGGGCACAGTGCTCACCTCCACATCACCTTTGTCAGAAAGTCAAAGAGCAATGGATGGGAGCTTAGAGAAATCACACAGACCTAGATTAATCCAAACCTGCCTTGGCTTCAGCACATTGTTACGTCATTTCAAAAACAAAGCTTGCTGGTGTTCCTTAGATGCAGACCATGAATGTCACCCCCACGTTCACCCCTAAACTCTGAGACCTCACTCCTCTTTCCAGAGGTAACTGCTGCTAACAATTTAGTGTTCATTCTCCCAGATCTTTTTCTAGGTAATTATAAATATACACACATATACAAATGCAGCTATTAGTTAAATATATGAAACAAACATTGCAATTTCTTTTTATTTACCCACATTTTTTGAGATCTTTTTCTTATCAGTGTATTTATACATTTTTTTAAAAAAAGCCACATCATACAAATGGGCAAAGACATACCATAATTCAGTTCACCATCGTCTTATGGATGAACATGTAGATTGTTACAAGTTTAGCTGCTGAAATAGCTACATGTGCTACAATAAACTCTTCTGCTTTCTTTGTACACACATACCAGGATCTTCAGAGGACAAATGCATAGAATCACTTTTGCTGGACTGAGTCTGCTCTTTTGCAATATTGCTATACACAGTCCAATTGTCCAACAAAAAGATCCACTAATTCATATTCCCAACAGTGTCTGAGAACACCTCTTCCAACATGCCCCATGCCCTGATATTAAAATCTCAACCATTCAATCGATTCATTTAATTAAGCAATCTTTTAATTAATTGATATATGCCACCACATCAGATGATGCAGCCCCAGATGACCTCACAGACACACTGCTGTGTCACTGTCCCTGCCCACATCTGTCAACCACAGTGCCAGCCATGCTGGTCCTCAAACATGCCATGCTTCCTCCTGTGGCTTGAGTTCCTCTGCACAGAATAGTCTTCCTCTAGCCCTTAAGCGAGATTCATCCATTCATTCAGAAGGTCTCGGCACAATGAGGTCTCCACGATGCCTGGCACTCCAGCTAAAGCCAGTTTCCTCTTCCCCACTCATTCTTTCTCACAGCGTTTGTCACTTCCCAACAGTCTATTCTATCCTCACCCATTTGCTTAGCGTCTGCCTTCCCCACCAGAACACAGACTTCGACCTAGATGGGGTGGCCCCTCAGTGTGTGCCCCTCTGACCCTTGCCTTCCCATGGGCTTCTTTCCAAGCAGGTCTGCTCAGGGATTTCAGAGATCACAGAAGGCTGGACCTTTGAGGTCTGGGAAGCCCGGAAACTGTACTCTGCTGAAGTCATGGGTGCCCCCTCAGGATACCCACTATATAGCTAAGCTCCCCCTTGTGTTCCTTCACTCTGCTTTGATTTTAGGTATCAACACATATGGAAAGACAGAGACTCCCAAAAGCTGAGAAGGGAAATGTTAAAATCCCCAAATCTATACTAAACCTAATGTTTTGTGCTTAAAGGAAAACAAAATACAATTATTTATTTAGCCTTTCAGTGTTTCCATTCAGCTTTCATGAAGTACAATTTGAATTTTTCAGAAATGCAAATATTAACACTTCTGACCCTGTAATTCTACTTTTGTAAATCTATCTTTGAAACACTTCTACAAGTGTGCAAAAACATAAATTATAACATATATAACATAAGTTACATGAACTGTGGTATATTCAAACCATGGAGTTTTAAACCATGCAGGTATTAAAAAGGATATTATAGCTCTACATTGTACTGGCATGGAAAACTGTCCATGATAAATTAAAAAGCTAGTTGAACAGCATGTATCATCCCATTTTTATAACACAAACTGTCACATGTATAATGTTTACAAATAAGTAAAAATATCTGAAAGGCACGAAACTTTTAATACTGGTTCCTTCTAAGCAGTAGGATTTAGGAGCTTTTATTTTTTATTTTAATATGCTTCTGCATTAGTTCCATATTTTATAATCATCACACTTACTTGTATAATAACTAATAAGCAAAAAGAAAGGGAGAGAAACCAAACCACTAATGAAAATAATTTGTCTGATCCATAAAAGGATAAGGAGAGAGAAGTCTAGTCCAAGCAATCCTATAAAAATAACTCAAATCGAAAGTTTCATCCTCCCTTTGCTGGCAAACCTTACCATGGCCACCTGGGGAACTCCTGCATGGTCTGGGAATTCTTCCTGGCACAGTGGATTACAGTGATGAGTCAAGACATTCTGTTCTTCTTGCCATTTTCTTACAGTCGAGACTCAGGCTAAATGTCTTCTAAGTACACGGGAAGCTTTCGTTTCACTGAATGGGATCTCTGAGTGTCTAGAAATGCTAGTGTAGTCTTTGATCTCATGTTTTCCTACTGCTCCCGGCCGCTGTCTCAGCCTTCTTGGCCACTCTGTCTCCTTTCCTTAGACCTGGACCAACGTATCCCCAGTGCGGCCTCAGCCTTCTCCTGTCCAGTCTTCTGATGAGCTTATCCACGCGACAGGCTCACATCACCAACTTACATACACTGATAACCAAAACATCTGTGATTTCCAATCCAGCTGGGCCCGGACATCTCTCCTGGGATCCAGACCTGTTCTCAGCTGCCAGCTAGACATTATTGCTTAGCTACTGCATGACAAAAACTATTGTGCCCCAAATGGAACTGGTTAGCTTCTTCTCAAATCCATTTTCCTTCCTGTATTTTCTTTCCTCGTCCATTGTCCTTCCAGTCACTGAAACCAGAAACCAGCCAGTCCTCTTCCTCATCCTACCATATCTAGCAGTCATGATGTCTTTCTGACCTTCAGTAGCTCCTGAATCTGGCCCTGATTCATTCTCACTTTGTACCTCAGCTCAGTCCTCATCATTTCTTGCTGGGACCACTACAAAAGTCTCTTCAGTAATTTCTCTGTCTTGTGCCTTAACTTCTGCATCTTTACCTGACTCACCCTCCTCAGCACTGCCAGGAAGACCTTAAACCATTAACAAGATACCATGATTTTTACTGTTAAAACCTTTCCAAAGCTTACCCTGGGCTTCAGTAGAAAGTCCCATCTCCGTGGTGGGATAAGCGCCCTCCAGGATCTCCTGTCCTCTGCCAGGTGTCCCTGCTGTTTCCATGTGACCCTGGGTGTCTCAGCCTGTGCTGTTCACGGAGGACGAGTGCTCAGCCTCTCCCTTGTCTGCCTGGCCTACTCCAGGTTACCTTCAACTTCAGCTCATTCTGTGTTAGTTTCCCATTACCACTGTAAGAAATTACTACTTAGCTGTTTAAGACAGCACAAGTTTATTCCCTTCCATTTCTGGAGGTCAGAAGTCTGAAATCAGTCTCACTGGGCTGAGGCCAAGGTGTCGACCAGACTGGTGCCTTCTCAACTCTCGAGGGGAGAATCCGTTTCCTTGCTTTGTTCACCTCTCGTGGCTTCCTTCTTTCCTTGGCTGGTGGCCCCTTCTTCCATCTTGAAAACAATCACTCCAATCACTGCTTCCTGCATCACGTCTTCCCCTCTAACTCCTCCTGCCTCTCTCTTACAAGGATACTTGTGATGACATCGTCTCTATCTGGGTAATCCAGGATAATCTCCCCATCTCAACATCCCAAACTTCATGTAAAGTCCCTTTTGCCCTACAGGGTAACACTGATAGGCTCTGGTGATTCATACATGGACATATTTGGGGGCCAGTATTCAGCATACTATAGCTTCCCTGTCTAACTGAATGGTTCAATGAGGAAACACTTTTTACTCACCAAAATGTTACTAACTGCTTGGTCTCTATTAGTTCCTTGAGTCCCTGACACTTAGGCAGTTTTTGACCCTTCTTGAATAGCAGTATTTCCTTAGACCCTATTCAGCTTGCCCTGATCTCCTTCCCCCAGTGCAGACCCTGTGCTGCCGGGCTAGCAGGCATCTCGTGCTGGGCCTGAGCAGCTCCTTGGAACAGCACCCCTGCTGACCTTTAGGGAACAAACCCTTCCCTCCTCTTGTTTCATGTGGTCAGGGTAGGGGGCTGATGCACCAGGGCCTGGAGGGGGCATGCAATGCAGGCCTGCCAGATCAGAGCTCTGCACCGCTCTGGTGTTACATAGTCTCCTGGCTTGAGAATGAAACAACACGTGAGCTGGGATGATGACAGCCCTACCTTGGGAATTGTGCTGGAATTACTAGAAAAAAATTCTCTTTCTGATAGATGGCTAAGCTGGCGGGATGTAGACCTGGAGCAGCTGCTGATCATCTTTGTTCCCATGTAGGGAGAGTGTTTCTGAGGATGAGGCCAAGAGAGGAGAATGAGGGGCCAGGAGATGGAAATGCATTTGTGCCGCTGCAGTTGAAGTTCCCCCTGGGGGACAGTCATGCCTCATGTCAGCAGGACCCCTGGAACTTCTCAGTTCTGTGAGCCCCAAATCCCTCTGCCCTTTTGCTTTCTTGTTGCCTAAGGCAGTTTGAATTAGGTTCCTCTAACATGAAATCAAACAAGACCTGAATAATACAATGCCAGCCAAAGAAAACAGCTCCTTAATAAATAAATGCGCATGCTCTCATCTCATGGGGCCATATGTTGGTCAAGACTGCTCCTCATGTATTTTATCTATATTGAGATTCAGAGCAACATGAAAGAATGTTTGTATGCAAACCCCAGAGCACTGGGGCTTTTGCTGGGGAGGAAGAAGGCAGCAGGAGGGGAAAAATGCCAGCCTCAGTCTCATCTCAGAAGAGAAATCCATAAGTTTAATCTGAAACACTGGCACTGATCATATTCACCCAATGCCAGACAATCACTACAAACCCAGATGGTCCTAGAGCGTTTCACCATAGTGTAGCAAGAGCACCTCAAAAGACTACAGGGGTGGGTGCTGCCTAGCAATCCAGAGAGAGTTTCTGAGAAAAGAGAAGAAGAGTGTAAAAGCTCAGTTTCTCACATGGACAAGGGCCTTCCACAATGGTATCAGTGGCTTCGACAATAACTGACAGAAGTACCATTGTGTATTTTATTCCTGAGCTGGACATCGTAAAAGTGGCTTACAATTTGTTTATTACAAATGCTTAAAACAAAGACCATTTGCACTGGAGACATGAAAACATGACTTGGCCCTAAAGCTGCCCCATCAAGAATGATGGCTCAATGTGTCAATTATCGAGTTGAAAAATGAGGAAACTCTTTTTACTCACCGGAAAGTCACTAACTGCTTGGTCTCTATTAGTCCCCTGAATCCCTGAACATAAAAAGGAATAATGGCTCACTCTGAGGATGAGGCTGTCATCTCAAAAAAAAAAAAAGAAAAGAAATAACAAATGACAATTGCTAATTCAGGATCTTTGCTGAGCACATCTAAATGGGAAAAAAAGATTTAAGATAATGGTTAGAAGAATGCTATATACCTTTGTAATAAAAAGAAATCACATTTAAAAAAACCTAAAACATTTTTATAGGCTCTTAATCTCACATACAATAGGCTGTAAATTCCTGCAAGTAAATCTCAATATAAGTAAGAAAAGATAAGAAACAGAAAGGATAAAGAAATATACAGAGCAAGGGACTTTATCCCACAAGTATCTAAGGTTCTCCCTCCACATGCCTATGAAAGCAGATGTCACAGGGCTAACCCTGCCCTGGCCCCACAGATCAGCTCCCATACAGGGAACAAGAGGATTGCAAACGGAGATGGAGGGAAGCAAGAAGAGGGAAAAGCAAAGGTGGCCACATGCAAATGATGGTTATCGCTCCAGTGTAACTAGAAAGAGGTGAATAGAAAACAGGAATGACGTAATCAGAAAATATAGATTCTGATGCCCCTTGTAAGATAAATTGAATGGGAATATTTCAGGGTAGGATTTACAAGGACTGAATAGAATGAAGAAAGAAAACATTATCTAGGTAAGAATATACCAAATAAAAGATAAACCTGGAGGAGTTATAAACTAGAGAGAGAGAGAGAGAAAGAGAGAGAGAGAGAAGGAGAGAGAGAGAGAGAGAGAATACTCAGTTACATGGAAGGACTGAAGAAAGGAAGAAAGAAAATCAGTTTTCAGCTGCCAAAAGTAATTTTTTAAATATTAAGAGGAATATGTGATATTGAGGCAGTAAACAGGAGAAACAATCGGAATATTGGGCTATATTGGGAAGGTGGATTTTAACCTGTTTAAGGTTTGTTCCATTTCAACTCCTGTGTACTGCATGCATGAAGGCAGAAGTTGTAGCTGGGAATTTAAGGGAAAATAGGGAGGGTCTCTGTACTCAAATAGAGGCCTAGAAAAATCAGGTCTACATTAGAAGCATAATTATTACCTGGATAAGACTAAGTGATAATGAATTCTGAAGATTATTATGAAAAAGTAAGGATAGAAGAGTGAAGAAGTGGTTTTTGAAATATACATATGTGTAAAAGCTTTGTAAACTCCTCCCACCAACCCCCAGTCCAATAAATTCACTGATCGATCATTATTAAGCACCAAGAACCCATAAGGCACTGTCCTAGTGAAAGACAGAGGTACGAGCTGTAATTGAAGTTACACTTTGGGGGGAGATATTTATCATAAGCATTTATAAACAGCAGGTGCCAGGTTGAAGTTGCTTCTGTGTGCATTACTTTACCTGACACCTGTCCAAACTCTGTTGGTATTACTATTGGTGTTATTGCTTCGCAGATGAAGGAACTGAAGGTATGGAGTTTGTAACATATCTGCATCTACCAGTACATGGCTGAACCTACAACTTCCGGCCCTACTTAGCCTGTATTTCACTACACTGCAGTGGCCTCAGTGAGTCCTGAGAAGTAACGAGTTCTACTGCCTGCCTGCTCACCTGCCCGCAGAAGCACAATGGATCCAGGTAGAGTCTGATTCCATTTGAAAGAAAGAAGCAAGGACCAGGGGTGAGAAAGTTTAGAAGAGAGTGGGGGTGTTGTGGAGAGGGCAGGTAGGCTGTAGCTAAGAGATCAGGAAATGGCTCAAGCCATTTGTTTTCAAATGCCAGGGGCCAGCAAATCCCAATATCCTTTCCATCCCTGGTCCCAGTCTTTCTCTCTCTGATGCTTCCTCCATGCTATGTGGAACTCCTTCTTCCTTTGGTAAGAAACCTCCATCTCCTACCTTTGTCCTCAGTCTCTCTCAGAGCAGTTTTCTCAAATAGTTGCCACTGGTTCATTCCTTCACATCCAACTATGTCCTGGTCAAGAGGTCTTCAAACTCTCAAATACCCGACTAGGACATGTGGCCCCACACAGGTGTAAAGCGCCTTTCCTTTGAGGTTCCAAGGTTCTTGCTGGTTAACTGAACACTATTCCAACAGCAGGGTCACCGCCCCACACAACCCCCAGGTACAATCTTCCCCTTTACCCTTAAGTCCTGACACTGGCAATCCCCAATGCATGACACATCCAGTATCCCAGTTTTCAGTCCTTAGACACCTGCAACCCCTGAGAGGCACCTTGAATCAGGACCCTGGGCATCACCTTGGACCTTGTCATCACCTTAACCTTCACCTCTGTAATTCACATATCCTTCTTTCTGCTTACAACCTTCTATCCCTCCGCCATCTCACTATGCTGTGGCCTCTATCAACTTGTATCTACAAAGCAGACTATAATCCCTTTCCCCATACCATCAGTTTCCTCCTGTCTTTATCTCCCTTCTTATCCAACCTAAAGTTTACCCCAGAGTCCTTTACTTCTACTACCTTATTAGCCATGTTCGTTCTCATTTCACAGAGACAACAGAAACTACCATGGTCACAGCTGCCTGAAGAACCCAACCCTCGCTCAATCCCGTTGTCACCCTTTCCTAGCCCAGCTGAGCACACAGTGACACAGATGGGGACACTGAATTTATAGTCACCAGCTATCACTGTGGCCACAGCACAATCCAGCAATTAATTCTTCCATTTTTCCTTTCATCCTTTGCATACCTTTTAAATAAAGATTTTTATTATTCTAATTGACACATAGTAATTGTACATACGTATGGGGTACAGAGTGATATTTTCGTACATGTAAACCATGTGTGGTGATCAAATCAGGATAACTAGCATACCCATCACCTCACACATTGATCATTTCTTTGTGTTGGGACCATGCCAGATCTTCTCTTCTAGCTACTTGAAAATATGCAATAGCTTATAATTAACTACAGTCACGCTACAGTGTTACAGAACAGAACTGATTCATTTTAACTGTAATTTTGCATTCATGAACTAATTTTTTACTGTCTCTCCTTATCCCTACCCTTCCCAGTTTCTAGTAACCACTATTCTACTCTCTAGTTCTAAGAGATCAACTTTTTTAGATTCCATATATGAGTGAGAACATGTGACATTTGTCTTTCAGTGCCTGGCTTATTTTACTTAATATACCGTCCTCCAAGCTCATCCATGTTGCCATAAATGATAAAACTTCATTCTTTTTTAATGAATGAACTGCATTCCATTGTGTATCTGTACCACATTTCCTTCGTTCATTCATCTGTTGATGGACACAGGTTGATTCCACATCTTGGCTATTGTGAATAGTGCTGCAGTCAACATGAGAGCACAGATACCTTTTCAGTGTTCTGATCTCCTTTCCTTTGGATATATGCCCAGGAGTAGAACTGCTAGATCATTCAGTAGAAAACAATTTTTTTAAGCAAAGTTCTAAACTGACACCTTTCTGAAAGGTCATTCTGCAAGGTTTTAAACAAAACAAACAAACCAAAAAACACCCAGTAGTATCTTGTCTTATCCCTCTGTACACTTTCACACTCATCACTTCCAACATTTTAAGCCATTTTTTCTATTTATTTCCATAGATATAATTCACATGTTTATAATGCTACTTCTTGATATGTACATTTTAGATCTATTTCAGTAACTTCTTACTACAGCAAATGACAATTTTGTTCTCTGCAGGCTCCTGTCCACACTACCTCCCCCATCACTGCAATACGGCTGTACCATTTTTAGTTAAGTCAAAATTCAGTTCACCTTGTTAAAACTATATATAAGTATTATTTACAACTGAACCATCTTCTTGTCTGACTTTTGTTTTACCTGGGTTTAGTAGCTGCCTTGGTTTTTGTTTGTTTAGTTTTCTATGTTCATATTGCTTATTCTCCCACAAGTTCTGAATCAGCATATAGCTTTCCTCTCACAGTTATGACATGTAAGGTTATACCTCACTGTAGTTTTGTTTTCTTGGAGTCATTCTTCCTGGAGCCCCCAATTCTCTGTTTCATTTTAGACTGGTAATTTCTAAGTCTGTGGCATGGCTGTCATTTGAGTCGCATCATCGTTCTGGGAAATTCCTTTGCTTTTTTCCTACTTCAGGTTCCTATCTTCTGGACCCCTGTGTCTTCCTCTTTTTTTGGTCTGCTTCCTTACTTTGGTAGAGCACATTTTTTTTTCAGTTGCTGGAGAAAGGTACACATGAGGTAAATTATCTGACAGCTTCCACAGCTGAAGATATCTTCATCCAGTTGGTTGCTTGGCTTACTGCAGAATTTTAACATGGCACGTGGCAGTGATTTCCTGCAGAAATGCTAAGGCATTTTTCTTTTAGCTTCCAGGGTTGCTACTGATAATCCTATTGATGCTATTCTAAATGTCAGCCTTTTGTGTGTGATCTGTATGCTCTCTTGGGAAGCTCTGGGTGCTTTCTCCTTTTCCTTAGCATTGTAAAATTTCATACTGATGTTGTCTTCCATGGATCTTTTTGTACCCATTATGCTGGACACTTAGTGGCCCTTTTAATCTGTAAACTCTCATTCTGCAGTTCTGGGAAATTTTCTTGATATGTTGCTTCCTAATTTCCTCTCCTCTGATTTCTCTGTTGTTTTTACAGAACCCCTAAAATTTGGGCTCCATATATGTATATGCACATATACATGTAGATATATACCTTATTATATATCTTATCTCTCTATAGAATCTCCAACCTATTGATGGATGTTTCTCTTTGGATCTCTCCCTGCACATCACACTCCATGTGTCCAAAATTGAACTCACTGTCACCTAACAAATCCTCTTTTCATTCTTATCTTCCCTAACTTGGTAAATGTGCTTTTTTGCCCAAGCCAGAAATAGTGATCTCATATTCATTTCCTCCCTCTCTCACCTCTTTATGCTCAATAAAATGCCAAATCTTTGGAAATATACATCTTGTGTCTCTCTTAAATCTAGTCCATTTTTTTTTGTCACTGCAACGTTGTAATTTACACCAGTGCCATGCCTCCTGCAGAGGGAGCTCAGCAGCCACCTTCTACCTCTTCATGACTCCAGTGAGTTCTGCTCCTTCTACACAACCTTCCCACCTCAGCCTACTGCTCTAATGCTCTGGGGCCACAGCTTTACTACATTATGGGTTGAATGCCTTCTCACCTGTCCATATTCCCCATTAGACAATAATACACTTTACGAGTATTGCCCACTCAGTAAGCATTTGTAAATAAATGAGTTGGTTATTATTACTAACTAGTCACATTCTTCCTTCATGGAAAATAAAATCAACCTTGAAATTAGGTGAATTCCTAACATTTTGAAATTGCTTTTTATCTTTCTCATTTCTTCCCTAGTACCTCTCTCTCTGCATAATAAATAGGCATGTTGTAAATGATAAATGAGAAATCATTGTACATACTACTTGAAACAAAATGAGTAAAGCTCTGAATATGATGGATTTGTAGGAAGAAAATAATCCAGTTCTCCTGGGGAATCAGGACATTGCATCATCTATTAGGTACTGAGAGAATGTGAACAAGTAACTAGTGGTAAAAAAATACTTAGCATTTTAAAAACTACACAGGTAGATGGTTGAGTTTTATCCACTGTGGCAGTTTTCACTAAGTAAGCCAAAATAAAAGAAATGATCTGGATTATTTGCCTTTTTCTACCCAATGATTTACTTCCACATTAATTCAAAAGTACAATAAAATTGTGCCGCCCTTTTAAAGACTAACATTTTCCCCATATAAATTTAAAAATCTCTAACATGGTCTATTTAGTAGTAAGTAAGTGTCCTCATGTTAGATCCTGCAGTTTTATTGCAAAGCTTGCCTCATCCTTTTAAAAATTTTTGGAGCTATCATTTTCTTGAAATATCCCAAGCATTCCTTTGTTCATTCATTTATCATATATTTATTGGTTGGCTGCCTTGTACTCGATAGGGTGTTAGCTGTTGTAGATTTCAAAGTGAAAAGACAGAATTCTCATCTCTAGGAATTCACCAATTAGTGGGACATGTAAATAAGTAATGACAAGATAATGTAGCAAGTTTGGGTATAAATTTCTCTATGGGAACGTAGAGAAGGAACCAGGTTAGGCTTCACTGAAGAAGGTTATGTTTGAGCTGAGACGTGAAGTATGCGAGCCTTGCCAAGAGGGCAAGGGCACTGCAGAGCGATGAGGTTGGAGGGATGTGGGGGCAGTGATCATGTGCAAAGGTACCAGGGGTGAAGGCACAGCAGGTCAGGGAAAGCAGGGCGGGGAATGAGGCTAGAGGGTTCCTTTTTGAGCCCAGTCTACATTGTATCTAGCCCTCTACGATGTCCTACTTCACTAGACCAAGGCAAATATTCTTACTAAGTTTCCCTCCAATGAGTCTAAACTCCCCTGAAACTCCAGTTGGAGGCTAAATAAGACTACCTTTGATTAGAACTAACTGCACTTTTTTTTTTGCCTTCTTTTATATAAGTGGGAAACTTTGTGATGGAAGTTGCCACTGAATGGAAATAATGACTAATAAACAAATAGAAAGTAAACAGAAAGTTAAACTGTCTTTGGCTGCTGTTGCTTATGGTTTAAACTAAGTTATCTGGCTAAGGTGTCAGATTGAGACTCAGCCATCCAAGGTACGTAAGTATTAAAATAAGTTATTCCCTTTGGTATAAAAGGACACATATTCATTGGAGAGAAGTAAAAGAATATACTTTTTCTTCATTTGCATTATATTCTCAACCAGCCATAACTACTATGAACCCATTGAAATGCATTATTTCAAACCAAATTATATATATTCATATATTTTTCTTAATCAACTATCATACAGTTTTAAACATTTTTATTGCAAAATACAATCCTTAAGACTTATCTGTGCAGTTTAACACATAATTATAAAACAAACATCCATGCAATTGCTACCCAGGTGAGGAGAGAGAATAGTAGCCAGAAGGATGCCAGGTCTCAACCTTGCCTTTCCCATTCGAGGAAACAACAGTCAAGATGTCTGCAGTCATGTCTTGCTTTTCCTCATAGCTTTACCACTCCATATGCGGCCATAACAATATCCCAAAATCTGTTTATAAACTTTACATCAATGATAGACTGGACAAAGAAAATGTGGTACATACACACGATGGAATACTATGCATCATTTATTAAATAGTGTCTGTGAATGTTCTTTGCTCACGTTTTAACGGAGTTGTTTGTTTCTTATAAATTTGTTTAAGTTCCTTGTCAACTCTGGATATTAGACCTTTGTCAGATGGATATATTGCAAAATTTTACACCCATGCTGTAGGTTGTCTGTTCACTCTGATGATAGTTTCTTTTGCTGTACAGAAGCTCTATAGTTTAATTAGATCCATTTGTCAATTTTTGCTTTATTTGCAATTGCTTTTGGTGTTTTCATCATGAAATCTTTGCCTGTGACTATGTCCTGCATAGTATTGCTTAGACTTTCTTCTGGGTTTTTATAGTTTTGAGTTTTATAGTTTACATTTAAGTCTTTAATCCACCTTGAGTTAATATTGTATGTGGTGTAAGGAAGGGGTTCAGTTTTATTTTTCTGCATATGGCTAGCCAGCATCCCAGGACCATTTATGAAATAGGGAATCATTTCCCCATTGCTTATTTTTGTAAAGTTTGTTGAAGATTAGATGGTTGGAGGCATGTGGTCTTATTTCTGAGTATTTGATTCTGTTTCATTGGTCTATGTGTCTGTTCTTGTACCACTACCATGCTGTTTTTGGTTACTGTAGCCTTGCAGTATAGTTTGAAGTCAGGTAGATTGATGCCTCCAGCTTTGTTCTTTTGGTTAGGATTATCTTGGCTATTCAGGATCTTTTTGGTTCCATTCTGTGAAGAATGTCAATGGTAGTTTAGTGGGAATCGCACTGAATCTATACATTACTTTGGGCAGTATGACCATTTTCTTTTTCTTTCTTTCTATTTTTTTATTTTTGACTGAGCACAGGGGACTTCATTGATGGTACATGAGAAGGTGGTGCTCCCTAGGCCCCTTCTTCTTCAGTGGGTCTGTATGGAAACTCTGAGGAGGGGGGATTCTCAGTGTGGTGGAGGATTGAGTGTGGCAGAGACTCCCCAGCAGTGAGGGCCTCTCTCTTACTCTCATGCTCTAATTAGGACTGGTGGTCTGGGGGGTCTTACTGTTTGGAGGCCACGTGAGCCATGAGGTCCACCATCCTGTTGCTGTAGCCAAATTCACTGTCATATCAGGGAATGAGCTTGAAAAAGTAGTCATTGAGGGCAATGCTAGCTCCAGCATCGAAGGTGGAAGAGTAGGTGTCACTGTTGAAGTTGGAGGAGACAACCTGGTACTCAAGTGTAGTCCAGGATGCCCTTGAAGGGGCCCTCCCAACACTTGCTTTACCACCTTCTTGATGTCATCATATTTGGCAGGTTTTTTCCAGATGGCAGGTCAGTCCATGACTGACAAGTTGGCAGTGAGGAAACAGAAGGCCATGCCAGTAAGCTTCCCCTTCAGCTCAGGGAGACCTTGGCCGCAGCCTTGGCAGCACCACTAGAGGCAAGGATGATGTTCTGGAGAGCCCCATGGCTATCATGCCACAGTTTCCTGGATGGGCCACCCACAGTCTTCTCGGTGGCAGTGATGGCATGGACTGTGGTCATGAGTTTTTCCATGATAACAAAGTTGTCATGGATGACCTTGGCCAGGGGCACTAAGCAGTTGATGGTGCAGGAGGCAATGCTTATGATCTTGAGGCTGTTGTCATAATTCTCATGGGTCATGCCTATCACGAGTATGGGGGCATAAGCAGAGGGAGCAGAGATGATGACCCGTTTGGCTCCTCCCTTCAAGTGAGCCCTAGACATCTCCATAGCGGTGCAGATGCTGGTGGACTCCACAACGTACTCAGTACCAGCATTGCCCCATTTGATTTCAGTGGGATCTCGCTCCTGGAAGATGATGATATTTCCATTGATGACAAGCTTCCTGTTCTCAGCCTTGATGGTGCCATGGAATTTGCCATGGGTAGAATCATACTGGATCATGTACACCATGTAGTTGAGGTCAATGAAGGGGTTACTGATGGTGACAATATCCTCTTTACCAGAGTTAAAAGAAACCCTGGTGACCAGGCACCCAATATGACCAAATCCACTGACTCTGGCCTTCACCCTCACTGTGGTGTCTCAGGGATATGGATAGCGATGTGAGAGAAGATGCAGCTGTCTGTCGAACAGGAGAAACTGAGAGCCGACCATTTTCATGATATTGATTCTTTCTATCCATGAGCCTGGAATGTTTTTCCATTTGTTTTTGTCCTCTCTGATTTCCTTGAGCAGTAATTTGTAGTTCTCCTTGAAGAAGTCCTTCACTTTCCTTGTTAGCTGTGTTACTAGGTATTTTATTCTTTTTGTAGCAATTGTGAATGGCAGTTCATTCAAGATTTGACTCTCTGCTTGCCTGCTGTTGGTGTATGGAGATGCAGCAATTTTTGCAGATTGATTTTATATCCTGAGACTTCATTGAAGTTGCTTATCAGCTTAGGAAACTTTTAAGCTGAGATGATAGGGTTTCTAGATATAGGATCATGTCATCTGCAAACAAAGATCATTTGACTTTGTCTCTTCCTAGTTCAATAACGTTTATTTCTTTCTCTTGGCTGGTTGCCCTGGCCAGAACTTCCAATAATGTGTTAAATAGGAGTGGTGAGAGAGGGCATCCCTGTCTTGTGACAATTTTCAAGGGAAACGCTTCTAGCTTTTGCTCATTCAGTAGGATATTGACTGTAGGTTTGTCATATATGGCTCTTATTATTTTGAGGTATGATCCTTCAATATTTAGTTTGTTGAGAGCTTTTAACATGAAGGAATGTTGAATTTTATTAAAGGTCTTTTCTGCATCTATTACAGATAGTCATGAGGCTTTTGTCTTTAGTTCCACTGATGTGATGAATCACATTTATTGATTTGCATATGTTGAACCAACCTTGCATACCAGGGTGAAGTCAACTTGATCACGATGGATAAGCATCTTGATGTGCTGCTGGATTTGGTTTGCCAGTATTTTATTGAGGATTTTTGCATCAATATTCATCAAGGATATTGGCCTGAAGTTTTCTTTTCTTGTATCTCTGCCAGGTTTTGGTATCAGGATAATGTTGGCCTCATAAAATAAGTTAGGGAGGAGTCCCTCCTCTTCAATTTTTTGAAATAGTTTCAGTAGTAATGCTACCAGTTCTTCTTGGTACCTCTGGTAAAATTTAGCTGTTAATCCATCTGGCCCTGGGCTTTTTTTGGTTGGTAGGCTATTTATTACTGCCTCAATTTACTTGTTATTGCTGTATTCAGGGACTCAATCTCTTCCTAGTTCAGTCTTGGGAGGGTGTATGAGTCCAGGAATTTATTCATGTCTCCTAGATTTTCTAGTTTATGTGCATAGAAGTATTTATACTATTCTCTGATAGTTGTTAGGTATTTCTGTAGGGTCAGTGGTGATATCCCCCTTATTATTTCTAATTGTATTTATTTGATTCTTCTCTTTTTCCTTATTAGTCTAGCCAGCAGTCTATCTTTACATTACTTTTTTCACAAAACCAGCTCATGGATTTGTTGATTTTTTTAAAGGGTTTTTTCATGCCTTTAACTCCTTCAGTTCTGCTCTGATGTTGGTTATTTCTTGTCTTCTGGGTTTGTTTGCTCTTGGTTCTCTAGTTCGTTCATTTGAGTGGTTAGGTTGTTAACTTAAGATCTTTCTATCTTTTTGACATGGACATTCAGTGCTATAAATTTCCCATTTAATACTGCTTTAGCTGCACCCCAGAGATTCTGGTACATTGTCTCTTTGTTTTTATTAGTTTCAAATAACTTCTTGATTTCTTCCTTAATTTCATTTTTACCCAAGAGTAATTCAGAAGAAGGTTGTTCAATTTCCATGTAGTTTTGTGGTTTTAAGTGAGTTTCTTAATCTTGTGTTCTAGTTTGATTGTGCTGTAGTCTGAAAGACTGTTATGATATCAGTGATATCAGGTTTTTTGTTTTTGTTTTTGTTTTACATTTGTTGACAAGTGTTTTACTTCCAATTATGTGATCAATTTTAGAGTAAGTGCCATGTGGTGATGAGAAGAATGTATAGTCTGTTGTTTTTGGGTGGACAGTTCTGTAGATATCTATCAGGTCCACTTGATCCAGAGCTGAGTTCAGATCCTGAATACTTTGTTAATTTTCTGTCTCAATAATCTAATATTGTCAATGGGGTGTTAAAGTCTTCCACTATTATTGTGTGTGAGTCTAAGTCCCTTAGCAGGTCTCTAAGAACTTGCTTTATGAATCTGGGTGCTCATGTATTGGGTGCATATATATTTAGAACAGTTGCTCTTCTTGTTGAATTAATCCCTCTACCAGTATGTAATGCCCTTCATCTTTTTAAATCTTTATTGGTTTACAGTCTGTTTTGTCAGAAACTAAAATTACCACTTCTGCTTTTTTCTGTTTTTTTATCGGTTTGTTAAAGTTTCCTCCATCCCTTTATTTTGAGCCTATGTGTGTCTCTGCATGTGAGATGAGTTTTTTGAAGACAGCATACTGATGGTTGGCTCTTTAACCAGCTTGCCATTCTGTGCCTTTTAATCAGGGCATTTAGCACATTTACATTTTAGGTTAGTATTTTTATGTGTAAATTTGATCCTCTCATCACGATGCTAGTTGGTTATTTTTCAGACTTGCTTATGTGGTTGCTTCATAGTGTCACTGGTCTGTGTACTTCAGTGTGTTTTGGTAGTGGCTGGTATTGGTTTTTCCTTTCCATATTTAGTGCTTCCTCCAGGAGCTCTTGCAAGGCAGGCCTGGTGGTGATGAATTCCCTAAGCATTTGCTTGTCTGTAAAGGATCTTAGTCTTCCTTTGCTTATTTCAGATTTGCCAGATCTGAAATTCTGTGTTAGAAATTCTTTTCTTTAAGAACATTAAATATTGGCCTCCAATCTCTTCTGGCTTGTAGGTTTTCTACTGATAAATCTACTGTTAGGCTAATTGGTTGCCCTTTGTAGGTGACCTGGCCTTTCTCTCTGGCTGCCCTTAACATTTTTTCTTTTATTTTTTTTCTTGGAGAACCTGATGATTATATGTCTTGGCGTTGATCTTCTCATGGAGTGTCTTACTGGGATGCTCTGTATTTCTTGAATTTGAATGTTGGCCTGTCTCGCTAGGCTGGGGAAGTTCTCCTGGATGATATCCTGCAGTATGTTTTCCAACTTGGTTCCATTCTCCCCGTCTTTTTCAGGCACCTCAATCAGTCACAGGTTTGGTCTCTTTACATAATCCCATATTCTTCAGAGATTTTGTTCATTGCTTTTCATTCTTTTTTCTCTATTCTTGTCTGCCTGTCTTATTTCAGAAAGATAGTCTTCAAGCTCTGAGATTCTTTCCTTCTCTTTGTCTATTCTGCTATTGATACTTGTGACTGCATTGTTAATTTCTGGTGTTGTATTTTTTCAGCTCCATCAGGCCAGTTACGTTCCTCTCTAAATTGGCTACTCCGGTTACCAGCTCCAGTATTAATCATGATTCTTAGCTTCTTTGCATTGGGTTACAACATGCTCCTTTAGTTCAGCTAAGTTTTTTATTACCCCCCTTCTGAAGCCTACTTCTGTCAATTCAGCCTTCTTAGCCTCAGCCCAGTTCTGTGCCCTTGCTGGAGAGGTGCTGTAGTTATTTGGAGGAGAAGAGGTACTCTGGATTTTTGAGTTTTCAGCATTTTTGCATTGACCCTTTCTCATCTTTGTGGGATTATCTACCTTTGATCTTTGAGGTTGCTGACCTTTGAATGAGGTTTTTAGGGGTCTTTTTTGTTGATGTTGTTGTTTTCTGTTTGTTTTTATTTTAACAGGCCACTCTACTATAGGGCTGCTAGAGTTTCTGAGGGTCTGCTCTAGACCTTAGTTGCCTCAGTTTCTCCCATACCTGGTTATCATCAGTGAAGAGCAAAGAATAGCAAAGAAGACAGCCAGCTCCTTCCTCTGGAAGCTCCATCCCAGGGGGCTACTAATCTATTGCCAGCCTGCATGTATCTGTAGGAGGTGGCTGGAGACCCCAGTTGGGAGGTCCCACTCAATCAGGAGGACCAGGATCAGGGATCTGCCTAAAGAAGCAGTTTGGCCGCTGTTTGGTAGAGCAAGTGTGCTGCACCGGGGGGGACCCTTCCTCATCTGGACCACCTGTATCCTCCAAAGCTGGCAGGCTGGCATATCTGAGTCAATTCAACCACAGAGATGGTGGCTATCTCTTCCCCTGGAACTTGGATCTGCCTCAGGCAGACTCGAACCCAGTGCTGGGTTGACTGGGATTCCAGGCTAGTGATTCTTAACTTGTGAGGTACTGCAGAAGTGAGGCCCACAGAATGACATTGCTTGGCACCCTGGATTCAGTCCCTTCCTAGGGATATATGTAGGTGGATTTCCCATCTTCCCAGGGATCCCAGGGCCAGGATGTCTGTGTGTGCTTGAGTGGCTGCTCTGCCAAAACTCCACACAGCTCTGTGTATGGACCCAAGGCCCTGAAGGCATGGGCTCACAAGGGGGTCTCCTGATCTGTGGGTTGCAAAGACCCATGGGAGAAGCATGGTTTCCCAGGCGGGGTTGCTCAATCATTCACCAGTTCCCTTGGCTGGTGATGGGGGTTCCTTTGGCTCTGTGCCACTCCTGGGTGGGCTGTCACTACCCCTGGCTTTTCTTCATTCTCTGTGGGTTGTATTGTTTGCCTAGTCAGCCCCATTGCAAGAACCTGGATCTTTCAATTGAGGGCATTGAATTTACTTGCCCCTTTTCATTCCTCTGAGTGCTAGAGACTGCAGCTGCTTCTAATTGGCTATCTTGGCTCCATCTCCAAAATCTAATTTCTAATATGATGGTATGGAAGGTGTGTCCTTTGAGAGGTGGTTAAATTATGAGAGTTAAGCCTTCATGAATGAGACTAGTGGTTTTATAAAACAGACCCCCAAAAGCTCATTTACACCTTCTACCAGGGGTGAAGACACAGCAAGAAGGCACCATCTACGAGGAATGGTCTCTTACCAGATATTCAATCTTCCAGTGCCTTGATCTTGGACTTCCCAGCCATAATTATTAGAAATAAATGTTTGTTGCTTATAAGTCACCCAGTTTATGGTATTTTATTAAAGCAGCCTGAACAGACAAAGATAAAACCTATGGATTATAAACATTGTGCTAGTGTATCCAGCCATTCATGAATGAGGTTGGTGTTATTTTTCTTTTTCCAGTGAGGAATTCAAGAGTCAGAGAAGTTAAATAATTGAATCAAGGTCACACAGCTATTAGTGGTAATCCAGGTCTAACTTCAAAGCTCATTCATTGTTTCCCATGCCATCCAAATTCTATGTGACAGAAACTAACAATTCACACTGTGGCTTATTAATGAAGTTGTTCTATTCCTTTGAATGCAAATCTTGTAGAGACAGAAATATGTCTAAGGTGGCTTTTTTTTTTACTCAAAAATGTGTAGACATCTCTTAAAAAAGAGTCTATAACTTGCCATGTTTTTCCCAGTTATAGGCACAAAGCAGTGCATGCTGGCAGCTGAAGCAGGCTGGGCCTCTGCTGGGTGACTCTGGGCCATAGCAGCTGTGTAAAGAGGGCCATCCCCATCAGAATCACCCCATTCCAGGCCTACAGCAAAGGGCAATGAGAGCTGCTGCAGGGTCCTAAGCAGGGGAATAACAGGGCCAGGCTGGCATTCGAAAGGTGAAAGGCTACCACCAACAGTTGGGGATGGGGGCAAGCTGGAAGGCTTTCCCCACATCCTTCATATCAGCTAGGCTGGTTGGGTGTTTATTGATTAGCAAAGTGCGGAGCCAGAGTGGTTCTCAACACAAGTTTGCTGACTGGTGGGTTAAAGATGAAAGATATGAAGGCTTTGCAATGCCAAATAAATATGATAACTCTTCTCCAGTTATCTTATAGAATGGATGACTGACATTTATGTCCTTCTTCCAGTGTTTTGATCTTGGATGTTCCAGCCTCCAGAACTGTGAGAAATAAATGTTTGTTGTTTATAAGGCACTCAGTATATGCTATTTTTTTTATAGTGGCTTGGAAAGATGAAGATAAAACCTATGGATGATAAACTCTGTGCTAGTGTATCCAGCCATAAATGAATGAGGTTGCATTTATTTCCTCTTATTCTTGTTATCTTTTTCTACACTCCATGAAGAATTACTGTCTTCAAATGATACAACCCGTGAAAACTTCACTTCAAACACTTCAAATACTACTCTTAGTGTTTCGTACTTCAGTGTAATATAGCCAGTAGAATATATAAGTCTGAAAAGAAATGGAAAGTTTTAAAACAGTGACATGTAATTAAAAGTTTCATGCTCCTCATACTAAGAAGTTGGGCCATATGACGGTAGCAATTTGCATAAGAATGCATTTATAGTACAGTAGGCAGATTTGTAAAACACACAAATGTTGAAAATCACAATGGAAAACTCAGCTCCAAAAGACCATTTGCATTAATTACTGTTGGACAAGCTCCCATAACTCCTCAAGGCTGTCAAGTAGAGTGGGCAAAATACCAGGTGTGTAACCTTTTAAATACAATATGGGTATATACCCATAAATGAAAATTAGGATTTGTGTCCTACTTTTGAAAAGCCTGCACAAATGGTCTCAGGCCAGCCTACAGGCAGCTTAATATTAAGGTGGGTCACAGAAGGTTATAAATTCTCTTCTGGCACTATGGGTATGTCCTGTAATGCCTTCCAAATTATCTAAAATTACCTACAATAGTATTCTTGCTATTGTTTTGATGAAAGCATTTTAAAAGCATAACAGAATAGGATAAGTGGATCTTTTCCCTCGCTCGGATTCTTCTGTGACATTTCAATGATAATAGCTAAATGGAACCCTGAGCCACTAAATTTGTAATAGAAGATGAGGTTATTAGGGTTTTAAAATCAAGTGCCCCCCAAAATTCAAATTATTCCAATGAATTTTACTGGACTCACCGGTAAAATTAGAGACCAATTAAACTGCTGTGAATTTTCTGTAAAATTTTTTTTGCATGCTGTCTTGACCATTTCACAGCTTGCAAGTTTCTCCATAAAGGGGTTGGAAAAGGAATGTAGGAGCATATATTTTCCAATTAACAAGATATCTAATTGTAGCAGCCCTAGTTCAAGATTTCAAGGGGAGGAAGGCTTGAGAAACCTCTAGCTTTACAAAAAAACAACTCATGTCATTAATCTGAATGGAATGCAGTCCCCATCATCAATGGACACTTCTTTTTTTTCCTTTTGAGATGGAATTTCACTCTGTCACCCAAGGTAGAGTGCAACAGCACAATCTCAGCTCACTGCAACCTCCACCTCCCAAGTTCAAGCAATTCTCCTGCCTCAGCCTCCCGAGTAGGTGGGATTACAGGCATGTACCACCACACCTGGATAATTTTGTATTTTTTTTTTAATAGAGACGGGGGTTTCTCCATGTTGGTCAGGCTGGTCTTGAACTCCTGACCTCAGGTGATCTGCTCACCTCGGCCTCCCAAAGTGTTGGGATTACAGGCATGAGCCACTGCGCCCGGCCAATCACTGGCCACTTCTATGGAAGCTTTAAGTCTCTGCCAGCATATTTTCTGTGCATTATGTTATGTCTCTGCACCACATGGCCTTGTTGGACACTCATTTCTCTTTCACAGCACTTAGCATAAATGTACTTCAATAATTAAATGTGTAACAACAAGTTTCATGTTGCTGTCTCCTGTGACTCCATCATCTCCACAGGGACAAGGACTGTGTCTATCTTATTCACCATGATTTCCTCTGGTATCTAACAAAGCATTCAACTTGAAGAGGGTATGCAATCAATATTTGCTGAACAAATGGAGGCCCATCCAAATGTTCACCGATCCTTACTCCCTGGATGTCTGAGAATTGACTTCGGTGTTGCAGCCTGTGTTTTCCAGTGCTTCCTGGCTTTCCTTCTTCTGGCCAGAAAGCACAGCAGACAGGCCATCTAAGACATACACTCATGTGGCTCTCCAAATGACAAAGTAGGCAGCTCCTCTAACCAGAAATTGCATACATCATCTCCATGATATTTTCCTGTCTCTGTGGCCTCATGCAAAGAAATGGAACTCATATTTATTATCTTTATTTTTGTATCACAGAGATTCTTTTTAAACACTTCTATTCTCCTACAACGTCTTCTATCCCCAATCTGATTGCTGGTTTCCTGCTGGCTTCACAATGACAAACAAGTTGACACAGTGACAGCAATCTCGATTCAGCCTTGGGGAGACCACAGTCAGCACAGGGCAATAAGAGCATCTTCACTGAAGATACCACTACAGCCTAATTGTTTTGACCTTGCCTCTTCTGGTTTCAAATTTGGGAGATTTCTGAATACTCCCAAGTCAACAGGAGCATATGAGGTGACATGATTCTTTCATTAGCAGAAAGTAACATGTTCTTAGAGGTATTTACATTAAAGGAATTCATATCATATGCTACAGTAAGAATAAGCTCACAAATTACCTAGAACCACAATTCCAGTAGCAATCAAGTGAACCTTTTTCTTACTTTGTTTTTTCCTAAAGCTGAGTATTTTATTTTAGCAAGGTCTTCCCCATTTTCTTCATTCAAGATGTATACAGAAAGAGAAAATGATGCTTGAGAGGACTAGAGGAGAGCAGGGAGAACTTGGTAGAGCAGCTCTGTCTGACACATGGGCACATCAACGTGCTCAACAAACACATTTTGAGGATGTTGACAAGCTACTTATATTATTATAGTATGACCAGAAATTCCTAAACTTGTGAAATCAATAACTACTTGCTTTTAAAGAAGCAAAATTAATTTTTATGATACAAGTAGAGTTTCTTTAGTCTACTGAATAGCAGCCTCTCTATTCCCAGGGAATGTTTTTCCTTAAGTAGAGAGGAACCTAAATAATAATATACCAGTTATTCATTTTTATACAACTACTAGAAATCCTTCCATACCTTAGTCTGAATAAAGAAATTTTATTTTCTAGAATGTATCACATCAATATGACAGAATCTGAAGGCATATTGACAAGAAGTAATTCATCTTCAGATCAATATTTGCAGCTGGAAGTATTTTCCTATTTGCTACAAGAGTGCAAGCCAATTAGAAGAGTCAACAGGTAAAGCCCCACTATTAGTGTCAAGTTATATGAATCAATGCAGTGGAGAGATTTTGTATTTGACATATTAACAGCAGAAAAGCTTTTCATAAAAATTTTGAGAAGAAGAACTGCTATATGACTAAAGATAAGTTTCAGGAATAGTTGGGAACCTTTCTTTTGCACAGCACTGAATAGCATGTTTTGCGTGTGTGTGGATAAATGTGTGTGTGTATATGTGTGTGTGTGTATACATATACACACACATATACACACATACACACATATATATATACACACATATATACACAAACACACTTATATACAAAATCATTAGCACTAAATCCACAACACTTTCCACTGTCATAGCACTGATCTCAATGATCATTATTAACTTACAGGAGATCAGTATTATTGGAGTGGATCATATATCTCTAAACATGTTTAGGACAGCGCATTAGCTCTCGGACTGCATCTGAAACCCCTAAGAAGGAGTATAAACAGACCTGAGAATTACTGTAGGGGAGCTGGGAAACTATATATAAGATAATGAGCAAGAAGAACTAAGTCTCTAAGTTGTGTTTTTTAATCAAGGTAATTTCAATAAAATGCAATTAGTTGGCTTCCATTAAAGTAAGAATATTTATTTAAATAGCAGAAGTTAGGTCTATAGGTTTTAAAGGTCAATAGGCTTAGGTTGATTCCTGTTACAAAGAAGTGTGACTGGGGATGTGGGGGTTACTTAATTTCTCTAAACTCCAGCTTCCTTGAGCATCAAATGAAATTGAATATATAAACCCCTTAGAATACTGTATGATGCATACAGAATTCTTAACAAAAATATCTTTTTTTTTTTTTTTTTTGATATGGAGTCTCGTTCTGTTGCCCAGGCTGGAGTACAGTGATGCAATTTCAGCTCACTGCAACCTGTACCTTCATGGTTCAAGCAATTCCCTTGCCTCAGCCTCCCATGTAGCTGGGATTACAGGCATGTGCCACCATGCCCAGCTAAATTATTTGTACTTTTAGTAGAGATGGGGTTTCACCATGTTGGCCAGGCTGGTCTCGAACTCCTAACCTGAGGCAGCAATCCGCCTGCCTCAGCCTCCCAAAGTGCTGGGATTATAGGCATGAGCCACTGTGCCCGGTCCAAACATATCTTTTTTATAAAGGAAAAGAAATAAGAAATGACTTTCATAAAATATTTTTGTTATTTATATGCCTGGTATCTAAAACACTTATGCATCCTTTCAATTGTCAACATAGAATATTACATGTAAGACAAAGATGCTGAGGACATTCATTAGGTAAAATACAAGCCTCTCAAATAAATGATATTGGGAAACTGCACACCCATATGCAGAAAAATGAAACTAGATCCCGGCACCATATACGGACATCAATTCAAAATATACTAAAGACCTAAATGTGAAACTTGAAACTATGAAAATTCTAGAAGAAAAAATAGGAGAAACACTTCAGGGCACTGGTCTGGGCTAAGATTTTATGGAGAATGCCTCAAAAGCACAGGCATCAAAAGCAAAAATATACCAACAGAATTATATAAAACTAAAAAGCTTCTGCACAGCAAATGAAACAATCAACAGGCTGAAGAGACACCCTACAGAATGGGAGAAAAAATTGCAAACTATTCATCCAATAAGAGATTAATATCCAGGATATAAAATGAACTTAACTCAACAGTAAAAATCAAAATAATTCAATTAAAAAAATGGACAAATGCCCTGAATAGACAACCCTCAAAAAAGATATACAAATGGCCACCAAGTATATAAAAAATGTCCAAGATCACTACTCATCAGGGAAATGCAAATCAAAACCACACGGAGGTCACCTCACCCCAGTTAAAATGGCCCTCATCAAAAAGACAAAAAGTGAAAAATGTTGGTGAGAATGCAGAGAATGAGGAACTTTTACACACTGTTGGTGGGCATAGAAATAGCTATTATGGAAAACAGTATAGAAGGTTCTCAAAATACTAAAAATAGGCTGGATGTTGTGGCTAATGCCACTTTGGGAGGCCAAGGTGGGAGGACTGCTCGAGCCTAGGAGTTTGAGACCAGCCTGGACAAGACCCTACCTCTACATGTATTTTTTTAATTAGCCAGGCATGGTGGTGTGTGAATGTAATCCCAATCACTTAGGCAGCTGAGGGGGAAGATCACCAAAGCCTAGGGAGGTCCAGGTTGTAGTGAGCCATAATTGCACCACTGCATTCCAGCCTAGGTGACAGAGTGAGACACTCACAAAAAAACAAACAAACCTAAAACTAGAACTACCATATGATCCAGCAATCCTATTATTGGGTATATATCCAAAGGAAAGGAAATCAGTATGTTCAAGAGATATCTGCACTCCCATTTATGGCAGCAGCAATAGTCACAATAGCCAAGATATAAAAACAGCCTAAGTGTTCATTTAGCAGATAAGGAAAATGTGACAATGATATGGTTTGGCCGTGTCCTCACCCAAATCTCATCTTGAATTGTAGCTCCCATAATCCCCACGTGTTATGGGAGGGACCCAGTGGGAGGTAACTGAATCACAGGGGCAAATTTTTCCCATGCTGTTCTTGTGATAGTGAATAAGTCTCATGAAATTGATGGTTTTGTAAAAGGCAGCTTCTCCACACACCCTCTCTTGCCTGTTGCTTCTCCCTTTAATGATATGTTATGCACATCTTTCCATAAGTCATATAGATCTATCTCATGTTTTAAAAATAAATACATAAGCATTTATTAAATGGCTGTATCATAAATTGTTTACATATATCCATATTGACAGATATTTAGATTGTTTCCAACTTTTTTAGCATCATAACCAATGCTGCAAAAAAAGTTCCTGCATATGTGTCTTTGTTGCTTGACCAAGGATTTTTTGAGAGGGTGCTGGAAGTAGAAATACTGGATTACCTGTCACATACATTTAAATTTTCATACATATTCCCAAATTGCTCCCAAAAAAGCGTACCAATTTATATTCTCACTAACACTACAAGAGTTTGTTTGTGTACCACATCCTTACCAACCCTGGATGTAATAAACCTTTTTAAAGGTTTATAATCCAGTATGAAAAAGACTGTACCTCATTTTAAAAACAGAATGTGTCCAGTTATTAGTAAATTTGAATATCTTTTCATATGTTTATAGCCATTGGCCACTTTGTACTTCTAGTGTATAAAATATTCATTCATACCTTTACCTATTTTTCAAATTGTTTTTTTTCTTGTAATTTTCAGGGGTTGTTAAAGCTGCATGTATATTAACACTCTGTTGCAGCACTATCAGTTTATCATCTTTCTCAACTCTATGATGGCCCTTATTGTAGAAATTTTTAAATTTTTATGTAATTGTCTGTAATTCTGTCATTTAAAAATGTTTCCAGGTTTTATGTCATGCTAAAAAGGCTTTCCTTATCCCCAAATTTTAAACTTTCTAATTATTTCATCATCAGAAAAAAAATTAAAACACACAATTAAAGTAACTGCCAATTACATTGTTCAATACAACTTTTTAAAATTTACAGACTTAAAGTCTTTAACATTTGTTACAGGAAATAAGTTTCTCTCTCCTGATGCAATAGTAGGCTCTTTTCTTCTTTGAGTGTGTTTCTTCTTTTACCCTTAGCCAAGAAGCTCCAAGCCTCGTTTTGTCATGTTTTTCTCTCTTCTATTACTCAGATTTTTATCTCTACATTTGTGTTATCCTGTGCCCTTTATGGCAAACTACCCTGGATCTTTTCTGACATAAGAAAATGATTAAATGACAAATAAATTAGAAAATGATTAAATGAATAATAAATAGAAAGTGATTAAATAAATCATCAATAAAACTTATTATATTTAATTTAAACTTTTTTCAGGTCATTCTTTTCTTAATCCATTGTACCGTGAACTCTTGACCTGCTAGAATTAATTGGAGTCCAGATAATAAGATTATAGGACTCTCACTCTCATCTAATTACTAGGTTACAAATTCATTTACTTACTTACAAGGCCCCCAAGGGTTAAGGCTGTTCTATCTTTGAATCCAAGTCAGCTGTGCCTTAAAGCAAGCACTCAGGTGTTTGTTCAATGAGTGAACCAGAAAATAATCATTCACCAAAAACTCAGATCAGAAATCTAGGTTAAAGGAAACAGCCCAAGTACTTCCAGGTTACGTTCTATTGTGGGTGCATATTGACTGGACATTGGGGATAATGGTAATTTGAGTAGGTGATGCTGACATGCAAGAGCTCACCCATCATCAGCTTAGAACCACCAAGGGAAGGAGGCAAAGTATCACAGCTGAGAAATGTTTCCAACAAGAGTTAAAACAACAAGAGTTTGGGTTACCTCAGTAATTAAAATAACTCAAACACCTCGCAGTCAAGAAATCCAATTATTTGGGATTTAGTGACAGTCTGCATGCCTACCCTCTACTTTTTAATTAGCTTGAAAACAGAACAAGGTAATGTGAAACTAGATTCATTTTAGAAACTGGACTTTATTTAAAACCAAAGGGATACATGCAAAACTAAAATTCTGTAACAAAATTTACCTTTTAGCAATAACGATTTTGAAATGCAAGGGGGCCTTAGATGTTAGAGTTGGATGAAACTGAAAAGAGAAAGTCCTGGTCACATTTAAAATGAGATTTCTGCTTTGTTTTCCCAGCTATGTCCTGCTTTGACAATTCAATTCCTTTTTCTCTGGGTTTTTAGGCAATGTGTGTGGCCTCCTATCTGAGCTCGGAAACAAAATGAAGGTCCCTCCCTCAGGGATCTTAGTCTCCTGATAATGAAGAAAGCAGGACAAAACATTCCAGACGAGCAAGCCCTACGACCTCAACTACCTCGTGAGGTCGGCAGGACCCAGGTGGATGCAGGTGATCGCCTGTGAGCTCAGCTCAAAGGCTGGAAAAGCTGGGGCCGCCAGGGGTTGCTGGACACCTGCCATGTTCACAGGGAGCCACAGCTGAGGGACTGCACAGTGGCTGGCATGGGGTCCTCTGCTGTGTAAACAAATCTTTGTTCTAAAACACCCTAGTACCTCCCCACTGAGTCAATGATGCAAAAAACGTGTGATAAAAAAACAGAGGCTTAAGGCACCATTGAAATTAGTTTCTCAGTAGATTCGAGCCAAGACTCAGGAACTGTCCATGGTGTGCCTCACTGGCTCTGCAGTGGCTGGGGCTGCCCCTCACTATGGCCCCTGGGGGAGGAGGCCGCAGGGTTAACAACAGTGGAGAGGAAACTAGTTGTTTCCCCTCCTAGTTTCCAGGGGTGGCTGAGAGCTGCCTCTACTGGGCGGGCTGTGTGATTTGCTATCAGTGCCTCAGAAGCCAACCTTTTCTGGGCAGTTCCACAAGAGACTCGGAACAGGCGGGTTCTCGGAGCACCTGCTGGAGCCCATACTAACAGAAGGGCAAAGGGCGTGTCTCTCACTTATCTTAAAAATCTGGTTTGTCTTATCGCTTCATTTTGTGACCACCTGCCACAAGACATAGCTACTTTCTGAGCACTCATTGTGGCAAGTGCTCCCAAATCACTAGGGGAACTCTAATTTTCATTCATTCGGCAGGTATTTGTTGAAAGACTGCTTTGTGCCAGGCACGCTGTTGGTACTAAGAATTTGGGGATGAGCACAACAGGCACGGCTGTACATATGGGGGCAGACAGACATCAGCCAAGTGCAGACATCATTAGACAACTACACCTGTGAGCTGAGCTACAAGGGGAAGAGCCCTGAACAGGCAACATTTAGGTCAAGACCTGAAGGAGAGACAGGTGTTCATCAGAGCAAGCAGAGGAGAAGGGAACAGGTCATGTGGGAGGGAATGGGGTGTAAGAGATATTGCTAGCAGAGGCACTTACGGGAAAGGACACCAAGATGCAGTCTGTTTTTAGGCAACTTCCAACTTAAAGGGAACATGACATAGGAAAGATAGCTATCTTTGAACGGGTAAGTTAATATTATGGGTTTATGGACAAAAGCAGGAAAAATAATCACTTAGGCAAAGGCACAGAAATTATTACAGGGGCTTCTCACGTTTCCTCTCCTAACTTTGGAATTGTACAGGCATCTTTTATTGAAGATATGTGGAACCACAGATAAGTTCTTTATTGCAACATGGTTTTCCTCTACACTAGTGAATGCAGGTTTTTGAGGGGAAAAAAAATTTTTTGATCATGGGCAGAGCAGAATCCAAGGTATGGAGGTAAGGTAAAGGAAAAAAATCAATAAATGTCAATTTTGGAGAGTACATGATAGGTTTTATTAAAGCCCTTCTTCTGCCTATGAGAGACTGGAAGGGGTCTGTACCCTCTAAAATTTCTTCACCTTCCAGTTAACACTCTAAAACTCAAACAGCCTTTATGAAATGCCTACTTTGTTCTATGTCCTTTCATTTATGTTAATTCTCAGAACAGTCCCATGGAGTAGGGACGATTATCCCCACATTTTTAACTGACTGAGAAACATGAAAAGATTCTTTAATGTTGCTTTGTCCCGAATCAAATGGTAAGACAGGCAGAGCTGGATCGGTGCCCATCCAGCCTCTTTGCAGGAGTGAGGCATTTTACCATCCCATCCTTTATTCCACACTTAAGCTTTGCCATTTTTACAGATATGAGGCTTTTTAGTCACATATCTGTAAAAGCTAAAGCAGTTTATATCACATGCTTCAATTACTGCTTAGTCCTGGAGCTCTGATGAGCATCAGTGCCCTTGAACCAAAATCTTCTACAGTTATATGATAGGAAAAAAGTCTATTTCAATTTCCTACACAAAAACAGGAGAACACATTTATTTTTTATAAAGGGTTTTTGTGTTTTGTTTTGTTTTATTTTTGCAATATGCAAAGTCAATCCGGAAAAAGCAGTGGTGCAAGACAAATCCTCGGACAAAGAGCCGATTTGGCTGTTCTGCAGCCTCTGAGTCTGCTTAAAATGCAGCAGGTGAAATGCTGGGCCCAGGAGTAGGTGTGAATCTGTGATCGTGGATAAGCATCTGCGGAATGCCCTGCTGTTCTGACATTCTCACTAGTGAACCAGTAGGTACTGGATTGGCAGAATGGGAGTTAACCATATTGTCAAAACTCCCTCAGAATCCATTTCCCAAGTCAAGTGGAGCCTCCAGCCTTAGAAAAATAACCAGGTGGTGCAGCTGCTTTGCAACATCAGCACCTCATCCCATGCTGCAGGGCCTGGCTTCCTGCCCGAGTGCCCCCACTGCCACCACCTAATAGGCCTGGCTCCAGTACTTCTTTACTTTTGCCACCTTCACTCCCTCCTTTTCTTGATGTTTCTATACACAGAGGCAAGTGTCACTCATTCTAAAAACCAAGAACTTCCTTTGCCCACTTCCCCTTTAAGCTACCACCCTACTCTCCTTCCCTTCCCCTTTCCATTCCTCAAAAACAGTCTAAGCTCATGGCTTCCATTTCCTCAGCTGCTGCCCCTCCCTGTGCTCTGAAAGCTCTTCTTTATCCACATGAGCCTTCTTTGCCTGCTGTTTCCATTTTGGTGTTAACAAGGCGGCAATAGCAGTTACCTTTGCACTTTCCAAGTCCTCCCAAGCAAACTCACATCCCCATTGCCTCCACTCCTGGAGCCATGACGATAAGCCCATCAATTCCACGTGGAAATCTCCAACTCAAAACTCTGCTTAGAGCTCTTGGCTTATCCCACCTGCCTACTGAACATTGCTGGATGGAGTTTTCCAGGCACCTCAAACTCATCTCATCTGAAGCTAAATTTACTGTCTTTCCTCTACACTTGTCCTCCTTTTGCCTTCAGTCTCGTTACTAAGGGCAGTATTAGCCATTTCAGCTGCTAAGTGAGGGAGCCTGCAGCCTCCTGCCCAGGCCTGACACATATCAGGCTGTACAATAGCTCATTAAAACATCAGTCAGCGTTTTAATAATTGTTTCCTTGTGCTTCTCCACCATCAGCCTGTGAACCCTGAGGGGACGGGAATCATGTCTCACTCATCTTTACATCTCCAGAACATCCTATCCCGCAGCAAGGTACCCACTAACCTCATCACTGAATTGGTAAATGTGGAGGAACTATTCAATGTGCTTTTGTCTGGAATAGGAAGAAAAACAATGATCACACTCATAAAAATTTATACCTAGGAGAGCAAGTCTAGTAAATATCAGATGCCTGTAGGACAGCTTGAAAGAATGTTTTAGTTTTCAACAAAGAAAGGGATAGCTCATCATAAGGAACAAGCAAGTTTACGGACTTAAAATTTTGCCTCTGGAGAAAATAACACACGTGTATGTGTTCAGTGAGAGAGGGCTGGGTGCATGTTTACACACAGTGATTTCAGCTTTTAGGGAAAGGAGCATACTTCTCCTAAAAAATGCATTACTTTATGGAAAATGCAAGTATGTGGGATGTGCTCCACCACAGTGCTAGTAGGAAGGACCATGCAGGGGTCAAGGCATCCCCACTTGAACTCCTTCAGGGTAATCTCAAAGACAGCCTGGCCTGAGGCACAAAGCCCTGGGCACCACCCTGCTTAACACCATCCCCCATTCACACACATGCAATCTATTGGTAATGGACAAACTGCAGCCCACAAATTTTTGTTCAAATGTTTGCTTGAATTAGGATCTAAAATTAGCTCCATACTACAATTGACTGATATGTTTACATTTTTTGTAATCTACAGGTTCCCACGTCCTCTTTATTTTCCCTCTTTGGTTTGTATTTGTCGCAGTTTGTGTTGTTGCTGCTCTTGCTGAGTACATCAGTGGATGTTCCTAGAGTCTAGGTTTGCTGACTCAGTCCTCATGTTGGTTTTAACATGTATTCCTTTGTATTTCTAGTAAATCAGTAGTTAAATCCAGAGGCTGCTCCAAATCCATTTTTTCCCCAAGACTCTTTCCCAGGTAATTTGTATCCATTTCCATCAGGACAGTTCATAATGTGTGGTGATCCCTCATACTGATGATCATTGCCTTTATCTACAGGATGGCTACAGAAAGGGATGTTCTGTGATGTCTTTTGTATTAGCTGGAATACTTTCATAAAGAGAAACTTCCCTCTCACCAGCTATTTGGTTATCTTGAGATACGGACTGAGTAGGAGAACTTACTAAAAGGCTTTTCTTTTGCTTTATTTACCGTATTTTAAAATAATGAGGTCATTTCCTAGTATCCTCCAGTGTGACTAGTTTTGGAGATTTTTGGTTTTGTTTTGTATCATATGTCCTCATTGATGGGTATTAATCCATTGTAAGTACTAATCTTATTGATATTCAAACTTTTTCTTCAGTTTTTCTTCTTCTTCTTTTTTTTTTTTTTTTACCAGTAGGAGCTTATTCCAGATGATCCTTAAGTCCTTTCAACAGAATCCTCATAGTTTTTATATTCTTCTTAGCCAGCTGGTATGGCTAGATGTTCTAGGATCTGCATTTCCTGTCTTAGACCGGAAACAACTGTTTCTTCAAGGATCCTTCTCTCCTTTCACTGGGAAGTCCATTCAGACATCACAACCTGGGCTCTAGGAGTGCTCATTACGATTGGTTTACTCACCACTTACAACTTTCCAATGGATAGATCTGGGATCTTTTTTTTTTAAAGATAAACATCAGATGAGTTCTGACTTTATCTTATAATACTCCTATCACATTTATCCCACACATTCAGAATAATAGCAGATGCAGAATCACAATACTAACACTACCACCAACAATTTCAGATTTTCATTGCAATTCTTTCTGAATCTAGGGTATATACTGTTGGGAATGTGCTTCTCTGTGTGGTTATGCCATCAATGGGCTATACAAGTGCTTCCATTTGTTTAATTTCATTTTTTGAGTTTTAGATATTATCTTTTAACATTTAATGTATGATTGTGTAAAATATCTATGTGACTTCAAATCTATAAAACAAGGTGCATTCAAGATATACCATTAGCCTGTATCTCTTGAATTAGGATCTAAAATTAGCTCCATACTACAATTGACTGATATGTTTACATTTTTATCGATATCTATGAATGCATAGAACAAAGCAACACCACTCCAAGGAACTGATCCCATAGAAACAATGCCACCCACTCAAGGCAGTTTATTGCAGCATTGTTTGTTGTGGCAAATACTGGTTGCAAAGTGAATAGCCACCA
>CAUYQU010003467.1:0-34364 GCA_963574635.1 Cheracebus regulus | reverse complement strand
AGATTGCTTGAGCTTAGGAGTTTGAGAACAGCCTGGGCAACATGGCAAAGCCCCATCTCTACAAAAAATAGAAAAATTAGCCAGGTGTGGTGGCATGAGTCTGTAGTCCCATCTACTTGGGAGGCTGAGGTGGGAGGATAGATTGAGCCCAGGAGGTGAAGGCTGCAGTGAGCTGATACTGCACCACTGCACTCCAGCCCAGGCAACAGAGTGAGATCCTGTCTCAGAAAAAATAAAAATAAAAATAAAATAAAATAAAATACAAAGGGAATAATCATGCCCACCTCTCAGAGGAGCCAGGAAGCTGAAATAAAGCCACATCTGGCAGTGGTTCATGCTTGTAATCCCAGCAGTTTGAGAGGCTGAGGCAGGTAGATCATGAGGTCAAGACTTTGAGGCCAGCATGGCCAACATGGTGAAACCCTGTCTCTACTAAATATACACAAATTAGCTGGATGTGGTGGCGTGCACATGTAATCCCAGCTACTCAGGAGGCTGAGGCAGGAGAATCACTTGAAACTGGAAGGCAAAGGTTGCAGTGAATGGAGATCGCGCCACTGTGCTCCAGCCTGGGTGACAGAGCAAAACTCTGTCTCAAAAAAAGAAAAAGAAAAAGAAAAGCCACATCCAGTTTGTCAGGGAGTCCTTGTTGGTGCCTGATATGGTTTGGCTGTGTCCCCACCCAAATCTCATCTTGTATTGTAGTTTCCATAATCCCCACTTGTCATGGGAGGGACCTAGTGAGAGGTGATTGAATCATGGGGACGGTTACCCCCATGCTGTTCTCATGGTAGTGAGAGTTCTCACGAGATCTGATGGTTTTATAAAGGGCTTTTCTCCCTGTGCTCAGCATTCTCCTTCCTGCCGCCTTGTGAAGAAGGGTGTGTTTGCTTCTTCTGCCATGATTCTAAGTTTTCTGAGGCCTCCCCAGCCCTGCGTGTCAATCAAACCTCTTTCCTTTATAACCTACCCAGTCTCAGGCAGTTCTTTATAGCAGCATGAGAGGGGACTGATACAGGGCCCTGCCCTCAGAGTACATCCTGGCTCTCATCTCTTCTCCCCACCTCCACCAGGGCCACCCTGCTCTGAGCCATCACCCTCTTACATCTGGACTCCAGGCAGCCTCCTCTAGGTCTCACTCCTCCCACCCCTGTCCCCTACAAGTCTCCATGCAGTGGCCAGAGGAAGTTTTCTTTTCTTTCTTTTTCTTTTTGTTTTGGAGATAGGGCCTTGCTCTGTGGCCCAGGGTGGAGTGAAGTGATGTGATTATGGCTCACGGCAGTTTCCACCTCCCTGAGCTCAGGTTATCCTACCTCAGTCTCCTGAGTAGTGGGGACCACAGGTGCACCCTACTATGCCTGGCAAATTTTTGTATTGTTTGTAAAGACGGGCTCTTGCCATGTTGTCCAGGCTGATCTCGAACTCCTGAGCTCAAGCGATCTGCCCACCTTGGCCTCCCACAGTGCCGAGATTACAGGCATGAGCCACCACGCCAGCTTCAGAGAGAGCATTTAAAAATGGGAGCCAAGTCCTGTTATCCCTCTGCTTAGCACTCTGCAGCAGGCTCAAGACAAAAGCCAAAGTTGTTGTTTTTTGTTTGAAGATGGAGTCTGGCTCTGTTGTTCAGGCTGGAGTGCAGAAGCGCCATCTCGGCTCACCACAACCTCCGCCTCCTGAGTTCAAGCAATTCTCCTGCCTCGGCTTCCCGAGTAGCTGGGACTAAAGTCATGAGCCACCACGCCTAGCTAATTTTTTTTTTTTTTTTTTGTATTTTTAGTAGAGATGGGATTTCACCATGTTATCCAGGATGGTCTCGATATCCTGACCTCGTGATCTTCCCGCCTTGGCCTCCCAAAGTGCTGGGATTACAGGCATGTGCCACTGCGCCCGGCCAAAGCCAGAGTTTTTATGGGCCCTGTCTCCTGCTTCTTCTGCTGTGTTCCAGCCACTCTGGCCTTCTCGTTGTTATGGAACTGGACAGCCTGCTCCTGCCCCAGGGTCTTTGCACAGGCTGTACCCTCCTCACATGTCTGCTTGGCTCATCCCCTCACCTCCTGTAAGTCTTTGCTCGAAATCACCTCTCAGCAAGGTCCACTCTGGGCACTTTATGAACACTGGGATTCTCGCAGCAGGATCAATCCCTTCCCCCATTCACTTTTTCTTGTCGTTTTCTATTGCACTTATTACCTGCTACATAATTTACTTAATTATTATGACATAATTTTCTTTCTTTCCTGGCTAGAAAATCCACTTTGCACAGTCAGGGAGCTTTGTATTTGTCACTGCTATCTCCCAAGTGGTCAGAAAAACACCTGGCATGTAGTAGGTGCTCAATACATGTTTGCTGAAGGCACATATGGAAAGGTCCTACAGTTCCTCCTGGGCCACCTCGGCATTTGAGAAGTGACAGCCGCTGCCATGATGAATCCCAAGACAGGTTTTCTTTCTTCTTCTTCTTCTCCTCCTCCTCCTCCTTCTTTCTCTTCTTCTTCTTCTTTTTTGATGAAGCCTCACTCTGTCTCTCAGGCTGGAATGCAGTGGTACATCTCAGCTCTCTGCGGCCTCTGCCTCCCAGGTTCAAGTGATTCTCACACCCCCTGAGTAGCTGGGATTATAGGCATGCGCCACCATGCCCTGCTAATTTTTGTATTTTTAGTAGAGACAGGGTTTCACCATTTTGGCCAGGCTGGTCTCAAATTCCTGGCCTCAAGTTCGCCATGATGACAGGTTCCTGTGTGTATTAAATGGCCTGTGTAGGTGACCATCTGGCAAAGACATCAGTGATAAAGAAAAGCCAGGCCACGACAGGGGCCCTAGCCAGATCCATATCCCAGTGGCCGTTGACTGACAGCTCATCTCTTCTCCAGAGCCTGGAAGTGGTTCAGAGCTGGGAACAGAGAGAAAAGCAAGGTTCAGAGAACTGGGGAGCCCCTGCGTGGATGATAGAACCATGCTCAGCCCACTAGCCATGGAGCTGGGGGGCAGGACACCTGTGTCCATGACGTCCTGGGACCAGCCCCATTGTCCAGTCCACACTAGACTCTTGCTTGGATACTGGTACCCTGGTGAGCGTGCAGAGAAGGTCTGGGAGGAGATTCGCGAAGGCTTTCCATGCTTAGTCACCTCTCTGTTATTTGGAGTGCAGAAAGGCTAAATGACTTGTCCATCCACCTTTATGTGCTGAGGAATTAAAGGAGTCTGCCTAGGTCTAGGCCCGTCTGATTCCAAAACGTGTTCCCATCTTGTTTGTGTGGGTGCAGGAACCAGCACAGTGGATGGCCGCAGGAGGTGGGGGGCTCAGGAAACATTTGTGAAAGACCAAGCATTGGAGAATGTGGGCTGTTCAAACGTGTCTTTGTCCTTGTCCAGGCCTTCTCAGGAAGACAAGTGGGGGCAATGGATTGGTGACACCTTTCTGAGGCCCGTGGGCTCTGGTGGACTCCATCTTCCACGTGCTCAGGGAGTTTTGCCCAGAAGTGAAGATGGGGTGGAAACTCACTCATCTGCACTGGTCCTTGTGGAGGAGGGCTAAAGAGAGAGGGAAGACAGCTTTCTGCATTTCGTCTCCACTGCTGAGGGTCCCGCCCACTTTGGAAGGCACCGCTTTCCTGGGCCCAGAGAGGCTCAGCCAGTGTTCTGTGGTCACAAAGTACAATGGTGACGATGATGGTGACGACGGTGGCGATGAGAGCGCTGATGATAATGGTAGTGGTGGTGATAATGGCCACCTGGTGAAAATGACCTGTTTTTTACTCTGTGCTTATTATGTGGATCTTTTCATTTTTTGAGATAGGTCTTGTTCTGTCACCCCAGCTGGAGTACAGCAGGGCATTCACATCTCACTGCAGCCTCAACCTCCTGGGCTCAAGTGATCCTCCCACCTCAGCCTCCTAAGTAGCCAGGACTACAGGCTTGAACCACCACACCCAGCTATTTTTTTTTCTAGAGATGGGGTCTCACTACGTTGTCCAGGTGGGTCTCAGACTCCTGGGCTCAAGCGATAGGCCTGTCTTGGCTTCTCAAAGTGCTGGATGATCCTGTCTTGGCCTCCATCCAGGTCTCCTGAGGCCCAGCCTTAGAACTCACACAGCCCCACTCCTGCTGCGTTCTACTGGTCAAACAAAGCCAAGGGTAGGCCAGATTTGGGGGAGGGAAACAGACCGCCCCTCAGCGTGGGAGGCGCAGCCGAGGAGAATTTCTTGCCTTTTACTGTCCACTGTAGCTGGGACTGGAGTCTCAGTGTGAGAGGTGTTCTGACTCCACACTGACTGGCGTCCTCTTTCTCCGCAGCGTCTCTTTCAGGTTTGTGTTTGTGGGGAGGAGTTAGGGGAGGAGGCCAAGCCTGTTTCTGTGGCCTCTCACCTCGGCTTCCTGCTCCCGCATTCCTGCATATTCTCATCCTCCTCCAGGGCTCAGCCCTGGACCAGCTGTCAGCCCAGCCAGGGTCCCGGCGCTGGAGAACAAAGCAGGTGGCCACTGGGGGACAGCAGAGTCAAGGCCTGAGCGAGGCCGTCCTGCGGAACTGGATGCCCGGCTGAGTGGGGGGCTGCCTGAGGCGAGATGGAGCTGGGGGGTCGGGTTGGCCAGATGTCACTCACCCCACCCCTTCATCCTAAGCTTGGGGCTGCTTTTTCCCTCTCATGCAGTGTGTCCATGGGGGGGGGACTTGAGTGCCAGGCTTGTCTCTCTCTGTGACCTTGGGTAAGTCACCCTCCAGTGCTTCCTGGGGCTCAGTTTCCCCAATTGCACAGGGAGGTGGTGGATTGGTTAGTTCCAGGGGAAGCAAGGCTGCCTGGTGTCTTCTTGACTTCTAGGCCTCTGTTCTGTCTATGAGGCCTGCAGGCTCCTTTTCACGAGCAGAAAGGGCTCTGTGGCTTCAAGTGAGGTTCCCCTGACAGCCCCCTTGGGCCCGGGGAAGCCCTGCCCTGGAGGACTGAGCCCCACCTGGGCCAGCTGGGCCGAGAAGCCCCGTGTGCTCCTGTGATAGGACGAGAGGTCCTGGATTTAAGCAGAGGCTTCTCTCTTCTTCCCTCTACCCAGGAGACGCCTCCAACTCCCAGTAGATTCCCCAGGCCTCAGCTGCTGCTCGCCTGCAGAGGTCTCAGAGCTGATGAGGGGACATAGGCAGGGAGGGGCTGAGCCAGTGACACCCTCATCCTGGCTTCAGTTTTTGATGTTTTCTTTTTTAAGAGACAGATCTTGTTCTGTTGCCCAGGCTGTAGTGCAGTGGCAATCATGGTTCATGGCAGCCTCCAACTCCTAGACTCAAGTGATCCTCCCACCTTAGCCTCCCATGTAGCTGGGACTATCGGCATACACCAGCACCCTCAGCTAATTTTTTTTTTTTTTTTGAGATGGAGTCTCTCTCTGTCGCCCAGGCTGGAGTGTAGTGGTGCAATCTCGGCTCACTGCAACCTCTGCCTCTTGGGCTCAAGTGATTCTCCTGCCTCAGCCTCTGGAGTAGCTGGGATTGCAGGCACACACCACCACGCCCGGATAATGTTTGTATTTTTAGAGCTCAGCTAATTTTTAAAATTTGGGGAGGGACAGGGTCTCACTATGTTGCCCAGGCTGTACTTCAACTCTTGGCCTGAAGCGATCTTCCTGCTTCTGCCCTCCCAAGCACTAAGATTATAGGTATGAGCCACTGCACATGGCCAGAAAAAAAAATTTGTAAATAACAAAAACAATATGGGATGGTGGGCAGGGCGATTTGAACTTAATTGGCTTACTAGGTTTGGGAACTTGTTCTGGCCTCCCGGGTGGGCTCCCGGCCCTGCAGTCCCTGGGGCTCCCCACAACTCTGTCCTGTTATACTTGCCACATGGTCTCGTGGTCTGGGAGTGTCCTGCAGCAGTGTCTGGATCCACTCTGTGCCCCTGGACTCCAGTTTGGCACCCTTTGGGCAGCTCGGTGATACTGACCAGCATTCACGTCTGTGCCCGTCACCACGGTGGGTCCCTCTTGACCCTTCCTCCTTGGAGAAACCCCATGGGGGAGATGCCTTTGCTGTCCCCATTTGCAGATGAGTAAACCGAGGCCCAGAGGCCTAGACACCTTGCAGACAGTCATGCTCTTAGTAGGTGGCAGACAGGATTCGAACCCAGGTCCACAGTGCTAATCACTTTACTGCTTCCCAGTGAGCGGAAGTTGAGTGAATAAATGGCTTCCCTGGACTGGGGTCTCAGAGTCTTCAAAGGCTGGGCTCAAAGCAGACAGAGGTGGCCCAGGGGGACCTGGGTTGAGTGGTGGTTCTGTCGGCTGCTAGTCAAAATCTCTGCTGGACATTGAGCTCAGTGCGGGGGTGGCGGTGGGAAACAGAAAAGTTCCTTTTTAAAGTTTCCTTTCTTGTTAAAAGAATAAGTGTGCTGAAAACTTTGTTAAGCCCTGTCCTGTGTAGCTGTTAGACATGCCATGCTTACAGGCACATAGTACACTCTAGGTCCTTGTACTTTAACCAAGATATCTGTGCTGGACGTGCTCACAGGCATGTCCCAGCTCTCCATGACTTTTACCTGTTTAGAAAAGTTTTAAGTTGTTAACCAATCGGGTTTTAGTTTAGATCGTGAGGTCTGGCTCCAGCCAACGGAGATCAGACACAGCAGTAAGGATGACCCCAGATGTGTAAGGAATAAATTTGTGTGTATTCCCTTTGTTCTTTGTACTCTCATGGCAAAATGGCTAGTGAGAGTGCCCTTCCTGCAGTCCAGGAAGTAAAAACTGCATTGCTGGAAGATCCTTCATCTTAGTGCTGACTTGGCTTCGCAGCACCGGGCATCTGTTTCCAGCAGTGGACGTCCGCCATATTCCTTGCTGAATCTTTGTGCCAGCTGGGTGATCAAGCCCAGTGATTGACTGAGTGATACCAGGGTGGGCCCATTGCCTCTCTGGGATTCTGCCACTGGCTGTTCATGGTGGCTCTGGACCCAGAGCCTCTTCAAAACCTTAAAAACCTCCTTCATGATGGATTGTTCCACTGACTGGTTGATTTATTCATTTATTCAGCAAATATTTATGGAGTACGTCCTTCGTACGGGGAGTATGCAGCGAACTAGAGAGACAAGGTCCCCGCCCTTGAGGCTCCCACCTTAACGGAGGGAGACAAAGAAAGAAAGAAATAGATCGATCATTGTGAATTGCAGGAGACATGAACAGAAGGGAGAGATAAAGAGCCATTGGGGCGGCGGCTACTCTCAGGGGTGCACTGTGAGCTGAGACCTCAAACTATGACTCTGCTAAGCAAAGGTCGGAGGCTTTGGGCTTTAGGTAGAGGGAGTGGTTGGTGCCAATGTCTTGGGACAGCAATAGCTTGGTGTGTTCGAAACAGGAGGGAGGCTCATGTGGCTGAGATGGGAATGAGGAGACGTTGTGGGGGTCTTCCAGGGGAGACATGAGGGTGCCTTGGACTAGGGTGGGGGCTGAAGAAATAGGGAGATGTGACAGACGTGAGCTGCCGTGCCCAGTGGCTCATCCAAGAAATACAGAGGAAGTGAAGTCACAAGTTTGTGGGCATAGCCTTTCCCTGCTGCAGGGCTTCCCAGAGAGGGAGGCACGAGGGAGGGCTCCCTGGAAGAGGAGGGCTTTCTCTAGGCTGGAGGGATGGTAAGGTCTTGAAGCCTAGGGGGAGCAGAGAGGCACTTCTTGGAACACACGGATGTGTGTGGGTGAGGAAGACGAGGAAATGCAGGGATGAGCGAGGTGGAACCGCGCAGAGGTCACAATGGACATCGATGACAGCCGCACTAGCTCTGCAGCCCGAGGCAAGTTAGCTGATCTTGCCGAGCCTCAGTTTTCTCATCTGCAGAATGAAGCATGCAGATCGCTCTTGCATAGGGTGCGTCAGGACCGAAGGAGATTACATGGGTAAAGCCGGGTACAGGGGCTGAGAACTCCGACCCTCCTCATCAAGGAGGGGTCCTCATTTCAGCTCCATTCTGTTTCAGTCCTCAACAGTGTGCCTTGGCTTCTCTGCAGAATGGGGAGGGTGGGGCCTGAGCCCGCAGGACGATGGAGTGGCTGGGGTCAGGGCCAGTGTTATAACTGCTCCCCTTGCCTCTTCTGGAGGTTCTCCTATTCCCACTCCAGCTGCCACCTGGAGGGACCAGTTTGCAGCAGAGCTTCCGACAGTGTCACTCAGAGAATCCTCCCAGGGGCCAGGACATTGTGTAAGCCAGCCAGTCGTATTTGCATTGTCATTTGCATTTCATTTGCATGCACCAGTTTAGACTGCACCGTCCTTCTAAAGCAGGGTTCCCAAGAGGCAGCCTGCACGGAGAGCAACACGAGGCTCGCCGTTCCCACGTCCTGGGTTCGAATGCTCTTCCCCTGAGCTTTGATTCCCTCACCTGTAAATGAGAATAACCCTGACCTCCTTCATGGAGGACCTCTCCTATTCAGCAAATATTGATTGAGTTTCTACCACGAGGCAGGGTGGGATGTGTGACCTGGGAACCCACTGTGACAAGCCAGGCCCTGGGCCCTGCCCTGATGGAGCTTACCTGCTGCGAAGAGACAAATAACAAGCTGACTAATTTCTAAGTGAGATGACCATGGCGCACAGGGTGTGCGGGAAGGAAGGAAGCAGGGCAAGATGAATGAGTGAGCATGTCTGACCTCAGCAACACAAATTCCTGATTCCTCTGTCCCCAGAGCAGGCGGGCAGAGGTGGCTGGGCTCACTGACCTGTCGACCCACAAGGACCTGACTCCAGTCCACTCTGCCCTGCCAGTGGCATTGAGGCGGGATGGACAGCTCAGTCCCTGTCTCTGAGGTCTTGAGACATCTGCTCTCTGGACCGGGGCCAGAAGTAGGGGTGGTCAGTTTGCGCAGCAGGGCGGGACGTGACTCCAGGATGTTGATGGGTGATGCAGGACACTTCCAGTCTCTCCCAGCCAGCAGGAGCGACTTGCCAGAACCCTTGTCTTTCAAGGTTCAGAGAGAAATAAACAGATGGTGGGATGCCGGGGGAGTTTTCCTCTCCCTCCCTTCCTCATGCCCGCGGCTGGGGTCTCAGAACCCCTCATCTGTCATGCTGCCACCCTAGCAGGTGCAGGTTGTGGAAGTGATAGAAGGGCCAGCTCCCACCATGACCAGGGGTGGGCTGGGGTTGTCTGGGGGGATTTAGGGGAGGGATGAGAGGGCATACGGCACTGGCCTTTAATCTTCCTTCAGCTCCTCCCCACCTGCGCCTCACAGCCACTCCCAGGCACCCGGGCCCTCTTGCGGGCATTCACTCACCATTCATTCATCATCAGTGGCACAAAGAACTCATCAGCTTTTTAATTAATTCATTTATTAATTAATTTATTTATATATGACATGGGGACAGTGCAGGGGAGGGTGTGTCTTGCTATGTTGCCCAGACTGGTCTCGAACTCCTGGACTCAAGGGATCCTCCCTCTTGGTCTCCTGAATAACTGGGACTGCAGGCATGTGCCAGCATGCCCCCTGTGCCTGTTAAACAGGGTTCATACCAGGACTTGCCTCTTCATTTGAATGGATCACGAGGTTGTTAACCAGTGAGTTTGTTTCAAACAGAGTCACTTGCTGTGGTGTCTGGGGGCTCCAGGAAGAGTTTTAGAAAATTGGCTCCTCGTCATTCCTGATTCCTGTCCCTCCCAGACAACCATTTGAATGTTTTTTAAGATTGATCCTTTTGTAGGTTCAGGTCATTGCCAAGGGTGTGCTGCTGTTTCTCATGTACATACTTTTTTTTAGGGTGGGGTATCATTTTTCTTTCAATTTTTGTGTTTTTAATTTTATGTTTTAATGGTTGACCAAAAATAATGGTACATATTCATGGGATCCAAAGTGATGTTTCAATACCTATAATGTACAGTGATCGGATCAGGGTAAGTAGCATATCCAGCGTCTGCAATAAGACATTGTGTAATCGTTTCGGTACACATTTTATTAAGAATAACATACCGACAGAAGGGAGCACAGATTCCACGAATACAATTTGAGGACTTTTTCCAGAGTGGACTCAGCCCCCAGCTCATGGCCAGCACCAGTAACTCAGCCATGTCTCGTTCTGGTATATCACATGTATTTTTATTGCATTTTTTTGAGATAGGGTCTATAGATATATAGATATATATCTATCCATAGATAATATATAGATATTATAGATATATAGATATCTATATATATAGATAATATATCTATCTATCTATATATATATAATTGTACTTTAGGTTCTGGGGTACATGTGCAGATCGTACAGGGTTGTTGCATAGGTACATACATGGCAATGTGGTTTGGTGCCTCCATCCCCCCGTCACCTATATCTGGCATTTCTCCCTATGTTATCCCTCCCCAACTCCCAACTCTGTGTTGTCCCTCCCTTAGTTCCCCCCAACAGACCCCAGTGTGTGATGCTCCCCGCCCTGTGTCCATGTGTTCTCATTGTTCAACACCCACCTATGAGTGAGAACATGCGGTGTTTGATTATCTGCTCGTGTCAGTTTGCTGAGAATGATGGTTTCCAGATTCATCCATGTCCCTACAAAGGACACCCAACTGGAGTGCAGTGGCATGATCACAGCTCACTGCAGCTCGATCTCTCAGGCTCAAGCGATCCTCCCACCTCAGCCTCCCAAGTAGCTGGGACTACAGGCATGTGCCACCATGCCCAGCTAAGTTTTCTATTTTTTTTTCTTTTTTTTGTAGAGATGGGGTTTTGCCATGTTTCCCAGGCTGATCTCGAACTCCTGAGTTCAAGCAAGCCACCCACCTCGGCCTCCCAAAGTGCTGGGATGACAGGGGTGAGCCACCGTGCCCAGCCAATGTGTATGTTTAATGTTCCAGCCGTGGTTGAGCTAGCGCTCCTGTTCTGTTTCCCACCTTGATCTCCATGCACTGTGTTTTCAGGTGTATCTGTGTTGCTGTTCAGAAGATGCATATCACCTGCCATGGAGTCCTCAGCTTGCCCTGTGTCTGCTGTATGCCACCTCCCCACTCCCTCTGGGCCAGCTTTGGCTCCTTGACCGGGCCGGGCCTGGTCGGTGCTGGGGGCCCTTGCCTGTGCGGTCCCCCAGCCTCATCATGGTTCACCCCTTTTCTCAAACCACCTCCTTTCCCAGTCTCCCCGCTGCCAACCTGCTCCTCATCATATGGTTGTTTCTTTCCTTAGTAGCACTTATTCTACTCTGAATTCCCTTGATTAGCAATCTGCCTCCCTCATTATTGTCTGTCCCCTTCACCTGGAGGTAAGGGTAAGGCTGTGACTTCTGTCTTCACTGCTGTACCCTCAATGCCCAGGGGAGGGCCTGCACCTCATAGAAGCTCTGTTAATAGTTGCTAAGTGAAAGACCCGCACGTGGCAAGCTACCCTCGACAGCCTACTCCAGCCCACATTGCTGCTCACGTGGCTCTCAGTGGGTCTTTTTCGTTATCCAGCTCACAGGCCCCAGGAGGCCCAAGCCAGGGACATGGCCGGCTCCTGCTCCATCCCCAGATCCGTGGACCTGCCTCACAGGTGTTTCCCTAACCTTGTTCTGAACCAGACATTCTGGAGAGAAATGCATTTTAAAACCACGTGCAATTTAAAGAGAATTTAATCTGCATGTCTGGGATTCATTAACACATAGATCATCAAATTAGGGTTTGCTCACAGCTGTTTGACATTCGAAGGGCCTTCTGAGTCTCTTTAATAAGTGCCTTTAAATATTATTTTTCCTCTTAATCTCAGGGCTGGGTGTTGAGCATGCTGTTCTTGGAATGGGAACGTGACACAAACACCCTGGGGAAGGTGGATCCGTTTCCTGCAAGAGTGTGGCAGGCTTGGAGAGCTTGGCACGGAGCCATCCCCACTCTCCTGCCCTGTCTTCTTCACCGGCGGGTGCCAGCCCCAAGCTGGCCATAGCCGTGTGTTCAAAACGGCTGTTGAGTGAAGCAGCACTCTTCTCCCAGGCACATGGGCCCAGAAAGATGCAGGCCTGGACCATCTTGTCACCACATGGAGCCTGAGGATGAGCCCAAACTTAGAAAAGCAAAGCTTGGGAGCTGTAGAGATGCAGGTGACACTGACGATGGCTGGACCTAGCCGTGGCTAAATTAGCCTTGTTAGGAGATAAATTGTGTCCTACCCCCTCCAACTTCCTGTGTGGAAGTCCTAACCCCCAGAAGCTCAGAATGTGACTTTATTTAGATATGGGGTGATTTGCAGATGTAATTAGTTAAGATGATGTCATATTGGAATGGGTCGACCACTAATTCAACATGACGTGTGTCCTTATAAAGAGGGGACATTTGGACACACAGACATGCATAGAGGGAAGATGACATGAAGAATGCCGACTACAAGCCAAGGAGAGAGGTCTGGAACAGATCCCTCCCTCACAGCCCACAGAGGGAACCAAAGCTGTTGACACCTTGACCTTGGACTGCTACCCTCCAGAGCTGTGAGACGATAACTATCTGTTGCTTATACCCCCTAGTCCACAGTTGTTCGTTATAGCAGTTCTAGGAAACCAATAGAAACCCTCTTTGAACTTTTTAGTTATGAGAACCAATATATCCCCTTCCTCTCTCCATCCCTCCCTCTCTCCCTCCCTCCTTCTCCCTTCCCTCCTTCTTTTCCTCATTTCCCTCTTTCTGTCCCTCTCTCCTTTCCTTTCTTTCTTCCTTTCTCCCTCCATCCATCCCTCTTTCCTTCTTTCCCTCCTTCTCTCCCTCCATCTTGCTTTCCTTCCTTCTTTCCTTTCTTCCTTCCTCCCTCCCTCCACCCCTCTTTCCTTACTTTCTTCTTTCTCTCCCTCCTTCCCTCCCTCCCTCCTTCTTCTTTCCTTTCTTTTCCCTCAAGCCAATTTATGTTGTGTCTCTTATATACAAGAGCAAAACTCTTACTCAAAATCACTCTCCTGCTTAAAATATTTTTTATGAACCACCTCAGAGTTAGTGGCATAAAACAAAAATGATAATTTATTTCACTCAAAAGAGGCAATTCAGGCAGAGTGCTGTGGGGTGCCCTGTTTCTGCTCGGTTGGCATTGGTGGATAGCTGAACTGGGCTGCAGAACCCACATCCAAGATGGCTCACTCCCATAGCTGTCAGGCTGTTGCTGACTGTGGGCTAGGAGCTCAGCCAGGTTAATGGATTCCTCTTGTATGAGCCCCTCCACAAGCTGCTTGAGCTTCCTTATAGCATGGTGGCCAGATCCAAGAGCAACTGTCCCCTGAGAGTATGGTGAAGTATATGGTGAAGTAGGGCATTTTTATCACCTGTTCAACTCACATAGCATTCCACCCAGTATGCTCTGGTAGATGAGGGGACAAATGTCCACACAGATTAAAGGGGAGGGGACACAGAACTCAGTTTCTCTATGGGAGGAATATCAACACCATATTGAAAAAACAGTATGGGGAGCGGGAGATACTCTTGAAGACAGCTGTGAAAAGTGCCACCTGCCACAGGCCACATGTGCTATGGTTTCCTGCAGATGAAAGTCAACAAGAGGCATCCCTAATGGAGGATGAAAGAAGTCAGAATTGCTTCACCTTTAGAGGAAGGTAGCTTTGACTAGAAAGGAACGAAGGAGATCTTCCGGGGTGCGGGACATGGTCTCTGCCTTGATATGGGTGGAAAGGACGTAGATGTGGATATGTCAGAAGCTGAGCTGGTCACTCGAGTTCATGCCATTGATGCATTTTATACCTCAGGTTAAGAAATTTTAAAGTTTGTAATGGAGAGTATATGACTCAGCACAGAGGGTAAAAGTCCTCTGCCAGTTACCAATTGTCCAAGCTGCCTGGCCTAGCACAGGGAGGGCCTTGAGACCCAGCCCCCAGTGTCCTCTTGGGTTTGAGTTCTGCCTCCCCTTGCCCCTGATCATTGCAAGTTCATGAATGTCTCCAGCTGTGTGAAGGATGCTGGGGGGGGAGTGCTCCAGAATGAGGGAATGCTGAGTGTGGAGAACCTGTGCGAGGAAAGGGTGGAGGGCCGGGAGCAGGAGAAATAGGCCAGGGTCACGGAGCGGCTCCACACCGGGGTGTGACATTGCCTGGCTGCTCTGTTTGAAAGACCCTAATCCCAGGGCTGCTGTTTCTGGCTGGGTGACGTGGGCAAGTCTCTGCTTCCTCATCTGTGGGATGGGTCATGACAGTCCTGGCCTTACACAGTCAACAAGAGGAGCTAGGGATGCCATGTCCATGAAGCCCCTGGCCCACCATTGAAATTGCTCAATGCAGCTTTCCCTCCACCTGTCGTGGGGCCCTAAATCCTGGCAGGCAAGGCCTCTGATCTCTGGGACGTCCTTCCCTTCCTTACTGGGACCTCTGCCCTTTCTGGGCCACACTCACTCCCCCTGCCAGACCTCTAGAGCCTGTTGGGTGGAAGATAGATGGAGCCATTCGTCTGTGCAGTCTAAAGGTTAATTCAAAGGGCAGCCATGGGCTGGAGATGGTGCCTTCCTCCTGGCTCCAGTTCACAGACTGGGAAGCAGGGCAGGTGGGGTCATCAGCCAGAAGCTTTTCCCCCATGTAAACTGCCATGCGGTAAACTGCAATCCCTCAGGTGGCTCGCTGGCCCCTTCCCACCCAGCCTCACCTCCTGTGACTTCATTTCCATCCTGTCCATGTTATCATCAGCGCCCTGCCTGGCCTTGGGCAAGTTTCTCCCCTCCTTGAACCTCTATTTTCCCATCTTGTATTGGGACCATGAGATCAGGCCATCCCAAGAACTCTTCTAGGCCAGACGTTCTAAGACTGCGCCTCTCCATTCAGTGGCCAGGTGCACCCACTACACACCTCGCACCTTGCTCTGTCTGGCTTTCCCCTGTTCACCTCACCCGGGCCTCTACCCTCACCATCTCCATCCTTTCCTTTCTTCAAGATCCTGTGGGAAAGTGTCAGAGGCACCTTCCCGATTCACTCCAAGTTGGTCCAGGCTGGTCCTCTGCCCTATGGTTCCTAGTGGCTGTGGCCTTCGTCTGCATGATATTCATCTGCACATTTTTGTGAGTCAGTCTGGAAGTATCTGGAATGCTTGTATCTTTTTGCCTCTCCCATCTCAACAGAATGATTCCCCAAGGCAGAGCTGGGTCCACATCATCAGACTGACACATCCCTTAGGGCAAGGGCTGTCTTCCCCCTTCAAACAGGTTCCTCTTCACTACCCAGTAGACCTCAGGATCTAGGCTGAATCCTGCCTGCAGAACATCTTTGCCTCACCCAATATTTGTTTTCTTTTTAAATGTTGAATTCGTTGTCAACTCTTAAAATTAAGTGATTTCACCTACAAATCTAGATTTATATCTTAGAAATATTATAAGGGATGGCTGCATCAGGCTTGCCAGTAATGATTGGCAGAAGCTGATAGGAGATGCCCCTGTGGATGGGGTACATACAATCCAGGTTGCCCCAGACCTCGCCAGGCCCCACACTCTCCCAATACCTGATCAGTCCAGTAGGCATTTGGGTCTGCAGTCCTGGCCTTAGAGCCCAAGGTACCATCTGCCTTCAGTAGCTGCCAGCCGCGGTGGCAGGGATGGGAGAGCGATTCCAGAGAGGGATGTGAGAATGAAGGCTTCTCTGCTCTTCTCTGCCTCATTAGGATTGGAATGGGCTGGAGATCAATGCTTTTAAAAATCAGATACATACTGACACTGTTTCTTGCACTGAGAACAGTCTGTACTGACACAGAATGCTTCTCTAATCAAAAGCTTGCCTTCAGAAAAATTGCATGGAGAAGGGCTGGAGGGAGAGGCATTTTCACTCAGTAATTATTCATAGGGGGCCTACTATGTGCCAAGCATCGAGCCAGAGAGACAGGGCTGAACAACGCCTAGTCATGGTGCAGATACAACTCATGGTCATATCTCATTTAGGCAGAAGAGGCCCAGAGAGGGCAAGCAGAATAACCAAACTCACACAGCAGAGGTGGAAAGAAAACTCACACTGCTTCCCAGGCTTTCTGCTTCATCCCTTTCTCAGCCACATCAGTGTCCCTCCTAGCCCCCTCTGCCAGAGTTCCAGCACACTGGCTCCCTTCTTCAGCTGCTCTCCAAATTCTGCTGCAGGATCCTTGCATTCAGCTGATAACTGGAAATTGGGGCTCATCCAGTGGGGTTGGGGTCTGCTCAGAACAAAAAACTGGCCCTTCCCTGGCTCTTTTCCGTGAGTACAGGATGTCATATTTACCTGTGAAGGCTGAGTTGAATATTGGTTTGGAATTTAGCAACATACCAGGCAGATCACCCCGGCTGGAATGTTCTTCAGCCAGGCAGCTGCTCAGTGGCTTTTAAAAAGAGACAGGCTTGGAGCAGAGTCCCAAGCTGTTAGCACCTCCCCTTCCCCTGTAAATACAGGTTGCGTGCCACACTGGTTGCCTCTGGGGCTAATCCAGGCTTTATTTTCAAGCCAGACTCTTGTTTTTGAAAAGGAAGGGCTTAAATTCCATTCTACACCTGGCGGCTCTGCAGATGTGCGAGAAACAGCCAGCTCTCCCAGCCTGCACGGTTCAGTCCAGAGACGGTTCTTTGAGGGACTGGCCAGCTGGGCTGGGTTTGAGCAGCCAGATACTTTACAAATAACCAGCAGTGAAACTCAACCAACTCCCCCAAAAGCCATTGGTTGAGTCCAAGCCCCTGGGAATATTGAAACCAGCCAGACAGACTTTGGCCAACAGCTGCTGGGTTTCAAGTGGGCTGACTGTAATTGGCTCAGAAACAGCAGTTTGCCAAAGTAAAATAATCCGTGGTGACAGCTACCGTTTATTGAGCATCTGCTATGAGCCAGGCATTTTTGTGTGTTGCAAGGTTGCCATTAACATCCCCATTTAATTAATGATGAAGTTGGGCTCTGAGAGGTGAGCTCTCCCATCTGAGGTCACATAGCTGGCTTCCTGGCCAATGGAGAGCCTGGATTTGATTCCCAGCTCTAAAAGCTAATCCTTTTTTTTTTTTTTTTTAGACGTAGTCTCCTTCTGTCACCCAGATTGCAGTGCAGTGGCACTATCTGGGCTCACTGAAACCTCTGCCTCCCAGGTTCAAGTGATTCTCCTGCTTCTGCCTCCTGAGTAGCTGGGATTACAGACATGTACCACCACGCCCAGCTAATTTTTCTATTTTTAGTAGAGACAGGGTTTCACCAGGTTAGCCAGGCTGGTCTCGAACTCCTGACCTGAAGTGATCTGCCCACCTTGGCCTCCCAAAGTGCAGGGATTACAGGCATGAGCCACAGCGCCTGGCCTCATGCTTTTCATTTCTCCCTGCAGCTGCAAACTAGTTTCTTGTAGGGTCTGAGGCAAAATGGGCTAGAGAGGCCCCCACCCTTTCTCTCCTATCTGGTGGGTGCTCAGGGGGCCAGGCTGAGGCTCTGCACAGGAAGCTTACCTGTTGCTGCCTCCCCTCGGCATCCTGCCCCAGATCTCTGCATAGCCCCAAATGTCCCCAAAGCAGTGAAGGGACGCTGAGCTGTATGAGACTCAGGGCAAGCCTGTAGTTCGAGGGCAGCAGCAGCAAGACCATTTCCAATCAAGGCTTTCCAACGATGCGGGTAGACTACTTCCCTTTCACAGCCGTGGTCCAAAAGCTCCGAGGCTGAGTCCTGGAGGAAATGTCTTGGTCCAGAAGGTCTTCTTAGCCTAGTGAATAAAGGATGAAAATTTAGGCCGGGTGCAGTGGCTCACGCCTGTAATCCCAGCACTTTGGGAGGCGGAGGTGGGCGGATCACGAGGTCAGGAGATTGAGATCATCCTGGCTAACAAGGTGGAACCCTGTCTCTACTAAAAATACAAAAAAAAATTAGCTGGCATGGTGGCCCGTCCTGGTAATCCCAGCTACTCAGGAGGATCACTTGAACCCGGAGGCGGAAGTTGCATTGAGCCAAGATCACGCCACTGCCCTCCAGCCTGGTCGCTTGCATGGCAGAACAAGCCTCTGTCTCAAAAAAAAAAAAAAAAAGACAAGAAAATTGAATAATGGTTACCCCAGTAACTGACTTGGATAGAGCCCTTCCTATGCATCAGAGATCTTCCAAGTGTTATTGCTGTGGTGTAGTGGGTGAGAACATGCACTCTGAAGCCAGATTACCTGGGTTCAAATCCCGATTTGCCATTTGCCAGCTGTGTGCCTTGAGCAAGTCACTTCAGCTTCCTGAACCTCAGTTTTCTCCTCTGTAAAATGGGCAGAATAATAGGACCTGCTTCACAGTATACTTGTAAGAAATGAGCTGGTACATAAAGTTCATGGCACAGAAGCTGACATGCAGCCAATGCTCTAAAAATAGCAGATGTCATCTTTTTTCTTCTTTTTTTGAGATGGAGTCTGTCTTCCAGGCTGGAGTGCAGTGGTGCGGTCTTGGCTCACTGCAACCTCTTCCTCCTGGGTTCAAGCGAGTCTCCTGCTTCAGCCTCCTGAGTAGCTGGTGCTACAGGTGCATGCTGCCACGCCCAGCTAACTTTCATATTTTTAGTAAAGGCAGCATTTTACCCTGTTGGGCAGGCCGGGCTTGAACTCCTGAGCTCAACTGATCCACCCACTTTGGCCTTCCAAAGTGCTGGGATTACAGATGTGAGCCACCACGCTTGGCTTGATGGCATCATTTTTTAATGGTTATGTGTTTTAATCCACATGAGAATCCTGTGGGGCAGGTGTTAGTGTCCTCATTTTACTGATGAGAAAACTGAGGTTCAGGGACGTTGAGTAACTTGCCCAAAGTCACACAGCTACTAGGTCATAGAGCTAGAGTTTGAACCTATATTTGTTCCTTAACACCAGCTACCAAGGTAAGATTCCCAAGAGCTGATTTCTGTGAAGGGCAGGGTTGTAATCTCTTCTCCCCAGGCCTGGATCCACCTACAAGCAGCTTTATTCAGTTGGAAGGTTTTTCTTTTGTTTTTATTCAGTTGATTTAAAAATATTTTTAGGACCAGGTGTGGTGGCTCAGCCTTATAATCCCAGCACTTTGGAAGACCAAGACAGGAGGATTGCTTGAGCTGAGGAGTTTGAGAGCAGCCTGGGCAACAGAGTGAGTACTTGTCTCTGTTAAAATTAAAAGAAAAAAACTTAGCCATGTGGGGTAGTGCATGCCTATAATCCCAGCTACTCGGGAGGCTGAGGCGAGATGATTGATTTGAACCTGGGGAGCTTGAGACTGCAGTGAGCCCTGATCATGCCACTGCACTCCAGCTGGGTCAACAAAGTGAGAGCCGTCTAAAAAATGTCTTTAGGCTAAACATGCAGAAGGGAAACTGAGGCCCAGAAAGGAAGTGGCCCTGCCCAAGGAAGGACACCCAGCACACTTAGAACCAGAGCCCCATGCAGCACCTGGCTCTGCCTCCGTCCCGCTGGAAGGGCACCCTTTAGTCCCTCCCCTTAGGGAGTTTGCTAGTTGAACTGGAGGGGCTGGGTGAGCAGGAAACTGATGATGGATTCTCCCAGAGACTGGTGCTTGTCATGGCTCTGTTGACTGATGGCCAATGGGTGTTACTCCCTCAGCCAGACTCAGCACGGCACCAGGACTGGGAATCTGTCATCTGGCACATTCTCACTCTGACTGGGGAACATGGGGAGCGGCACGAACCAGGAAAGGAAAGGCTTCCCCTAGGGAGAGTCCATTTCTGCAGGCGGAGACCTCTGGAGATCTAGTGAGGCCACACACATGCCCAGGGCTGAGCTGCAGTGCGAATGTGCTGTGGGGCTAGTGTGGGCCTGAGAGGCTCCCAGGAGGCCCTGCCTGGGGCTCTGCACTGGGCTGTGCCCTCCTGTGGTCCACTCAGCAGCCTTGGAGGTGAGGCTGTCAGTGCCCTCACATTCCAGCAAGGAAATTGAGGTCCAGAGAAGGCTAGCCATTTGCTTGGGACCACGCATCTAGTAAGTGGTGTAGTAGTTCCTAGAGCCCAGGTATCCCTGACTTCGGTATGACTCCCAGTCCTGGGTGCTTCCTAAAGATTATACACACAGGCACACACACATTTATAACTTACCTACTAGGTATAATCTATGAAAGTGCCTTTTCTTGGTAGACCAAAATCAGTAGAGAAACAGCAATTTCATAAGATTCAGTCAACTATAAATTATACGTAGGTATATACATATACATTTATATATATTTTATGTTTGTCAATTTATTAAAGAAATACCACCTATCTACCTTGCATATATAATCTCTCATATATGTGCATTTATACATAGTCTATCTGAGAGGTATCCAATTACCAACCTGTTACATCATATGTAATCAGCATTTGCTGCTAAATCAGCCCTTGGAAAAAATATAGCCCTGATCGTAGCGTCTGCCAGTTTCTGTAGTGTAAATGCTCCCACCAGGCTGATTTCAGGCAACCCGTGTGAAGTTACAGAACAGAGTCAGAAAGAGAGGCGTGGGATTGACTCGCCGGCTGATGTGAATGGGGGCTCCAGTCCACCTCTGAATTTATTCATCTACCAGAAACATATAATCTGTGTATCTCAAAAATCTGTCACTCTATCTGATCTATAAGCATAGTTCTTCATATATAATATATAATTTGCTCCCCTCTTTCTGATAGATCTCTGATAGCCATCACATCCATCATCATGCCTGGTTCTCTACTTGGAATCCACTCATTCGTCCGTCCACCTAGCCATCTGTTCTGCGTGTGTTTACTGAAATCCGAGTCTGCCTCATTCTTTTCCTGTGGTGTTTCACTGTTTCCCACTCTGCATGGAGGTGAGGGGGTGGGTGGCTCTGGGCTGGTGTGGTTGGGTGCAGTGCCTGATTTTTCTCACCCAGGATGTCTGCACCATTCCTCCTGTCGGCCTTACAACCACAGGTTCAGAGGTGAGGTTCTGGTGAGGTTGTGCTGAGCCAACACCACTTGGCCTTGGCCAATAGCAATTTTATCCTCCCAGGGCTTGTCCTGATGTGGGATCAGAGCTCCCAAACAGACAGTGAAGGCTTCACTGGGGCATGTCTGCTGTCTTTGTTCTGGCCTCTGCCACTGCCTCCTCCTCCTCCTCCTCCTCCTCTTCCTTCTTCCTCTTCTTTCTCTTCTTTCTCTTCCTGGAGTTGGAGTCTCACCCTGTTACCCAGGCTGGAGTGCAGTGGCACAATCCTAGCTGACGGCAAGCTCCACCTCCAGGGTTAAAGTGATGCTCCTGCTTTAGCTTCCCGAGTAGCTGGGATTACAGGCAGCTGCCACCATGCCCGGCTAATTTTTGTATTTTTAGTAGAGACAGGGTTTTGCCATGTTGGTCAGGCTGGTATTGAACTCCTTACCTCAAGTGATTCGCCTGCCTCGGCCTCCCAAAGTGCTGGGATTACAGGTGTGAGCCACCGTGCCAGGCCCTGGGATGAGGTATTTCACAGCTCTAAGCCTCAGCTTCCTGATGAGAAAAATGGGAGAATAACATTCTCTCCCTCAGGGGCTGCTGTGAGGTTGAAATGAATGAAGATGTTCACAGCACTAAATGGCATCTGTCTTCACAGCACTAAGTGGCATCTGTCAGAACTGGCATTCAGCTGCTCCCTACCAACATCATCCCGGCGCCCGGCTGCCCGCCCTCCCTCTCAATTCATCTTGCTCAGTACAGTCGGTCGCGGTCGCCGTTTCAAAGCTCTTGTCCCCAGCCAGCTTGTAAATAGCTCTCAGGCAGGGCTCCCCAGTCATCTTGCAGAGCCTCTGCACTAGGTAAAGAGACTTTGGTGTCGTTCTAAAGAGGCGCCACAGGGTTCACGCATCGCAACAACGATTGCCCTTCAAAGAATCCCCCTCTGAGGGCTGAGGGCTCTTTCAATGAGAAATGCCCACCTTCTCCTCCTTCCTTCAGTAGGAGAAGCCGGGGAGCAGACAGGTTCTAAATCCTCTCCTCACGCTCCAATTCTGGGATAAATGCAGGCTGCGGGGATGCACGTGTCTTCTGAAGAACAAAACTGCCGATCATCCAGTCCAGGCTCACAGCCCCTGGATGTCTAAGTTCTTCCTGAGTGTTTAATAAGAGCACAGGGACATACCTCCAGCTACACCAGCATTCTTTATTCTTTCTGTTCCTTGAAGATGCCAAGCACATCTCAGTCCCTGGGATTTTGCCCCAGAGGTGCCCTCTGCCTGGGGCATCTCTCCCCTGGATCTTCTCATGCTGATTCTTCCATGGTTGGGTTCATTTCAAAAAGTCTTTCTCAGAAGAGACTTTCCCTGACCACCGTGTCTAAGTTGCCCCAAGCCTTTCAGCAGCTTTCTGTCATTTCTCCTATTTCATTTTCTTTATAGCAGTTCTCATTTGCTGAACATACTTTGTGTATGGAGTTGTTTGTGTCTAGTCTGTCTCCCCCAGTAGACTTTTTCTAGCCTGTCTCCCCCAGTAGACTTTCCACAAGGGCAGGGGGCTTGTTTTGTTCACTTCAGTATCCTCCATTCCCAGAACAGTACCTGGCATGTAAGAGAGACTCCAATTGCTCTTCAGTGGACAAACAAAAGGAGGTATACAGTGTGATTCAGTCATGTGGAAATGCATACAATAAAAAGGAGAAAGAAAGGTAACAAAAAAAATGTATGGGACTCTTCCTGCATCTTCTCGGTTGTATATTTTTTGGACTCTGGAAAGTGCAAGTCTTAATCTTATAATTAGAAAAATGTCCAAACCGTGGGAAGACAGAGCCCTGCTGCTGCAGTCTGGCCAGTCTTTCTCTGGGTTTAGCTGAGGTTCGTTTTATTTCTGCTCCTGTAGTTCTCCTTGAATTTAAAAACAAACCCCGACCATCCCCTTAGGAGAAACTTCTGTAGAAGCCAGAAACCCGTCGCTATCTTCTGCTTCTGCTTCACTTCTTGGCCTCAATTTCTGAAAGAAGATATTTCATTTTGGATGGTCCATCCCTCTCTGTAAGTCTTCTGGGAAACATTTAGGAAGGAAGGCAGAGGGCAAAGAGGTACTTGGTGGTGTGCCTCCCCCATCAGATTGGGAGCTCCCAGGCTCAAGGGCTGTCTCCTCCATCGGACTGCCAGATACCTCCAGATGCCTTTTGCTCTAAAAGCAGTCCTTCCATTCTCTCCCTCCTCCTTCCTGTCTTCCTTTTTCTCCTCCTTCTCCTGATCCTCCTTCAAGAGAAGGTCTTCCCAGTGCTTGCTCTCTGTCATGGGTCAGAAGGGTCAGGCACCTTCTGACCCATGGGTCAGGGGTGGTCTACTTGGCAGAAGCTTCCACCGCCTGCATGCACAGGTGGGTTGGTGAGCCCAGGTTGTCACTCCCTCACCCCATTCCTTCTAGGCAGAGGTGAAGTCACATTTGCCCTCGATGATCTCAGCCCCAGTAGGCACCTGCCCCCTGGCCTCCACTGTCCCCATCCTGAATTACACTCGCTGGGGCACACGGTTATCCCGAATTCATACTGGTGGTGGAGCCTTCTGCTCAGTACTGCTGTTGTTTCAACTCTCTTGTCCCTAGCCAGCTTGTAAATAGCTGCCAGGCAGGGCTCCCCAGTCATCTCACAGAGCCTTATGCCCTAGGTAAAGAGACTTCACGCATTGTAACAATGATTGTCCTTCAAAGAAGCCCCCTCTGAGGGCTCAGGGCCCTTTCAAGAGAACCTCCTGTGTGCAGAACGTTTCTGGAAATGGCCATCCGATTCATGCCTTAGTAATTGGGACGAGGGTGAGAATGCCGCTTGCTGCTATGAGAGCAGCCACGGCTATGCTTCTGCAGCAACCTCTGTGTGCTGGGCACCAGGCTGAATGCTCACACACCTGCTCTCTGCCAGCCTAGCCATCGGAGTGTGTCACTTGCTGCTCAGAATGAGTTCCCATTGAACTCGGAGTATAAGATTCATCACCATGGTTACAACAGCCTGCTTCTCCTCCCGACCCTCCTTTCCCCACCTCCCCCCCGCCCCTGGCAAGGCTCCACCTCTGGGCCTTTGCATTTCCTTCCTGCTGCCTAGACTTCTCCAGGGCACCCACACAGCCCATTCCTGCAGCTGCTCCAGGACGTTCCTCAAGTGTCACCTTCAAAGGGAAGCCATTTCCGACCAAAGCACTTAAAAGTGCTGCTTAGTCTCCCGGCTCCCCCAAATCGCTAGTGCTCTTTCCTGATTCGTCTTCATCATTATCAGGTGACATCCTATACATCAGGCGTCCCTAGTCCCTGATACTGGTCTGTGGCCTGTCTGGAAGCAGGCTGCACTGCAGGAGATGAGCAGTGGATGAGCATTCCCACCTGAGCTCCGCCTCTTGTCAGATCAGCGGTGGCGTTAGATTCTCAGAGCAGCACGGATCCTATTGTGAACTGCACATGTGCGGGATCTAGGTTGTGCACTCCTTATGAGAATCTAATGCTTGATGATCTGTCATTGTCTCCCATCACCCCAAGATGGGACCGTCTAGTTGCAGGAAGTCAAGCTCAGGACTCCCACTGATTCTACAACAGTGGTGAGTTGGATAATTATTTCATTATATACTACAATGTAATAATAACAGAAATAAAGTCCACAATAAACGTAATGTGCTTGAATCATCCAGAAGCCATCCCTTCCCACCCACCCCCCAGTCCACGAAAAAATTATCTTCTGTGAAACTGGTCCGTGGTGCTAAAAAGGTTGGGGGCACTGCAATACATGTGTTTGTTTTATTTCTTGTCTGTCTACCCCTGCTGGAATGTCAGCTCTTGAGAATGAGTCTGGCTTTGCTCTCAGCTATCAACCTGGGGCCTAGAGCCTGGCACATTATAGAAGCTCAATAAATATTTGCTGAATGAACAAACATCCTTATGCGGTAGGTGCCATTAATCCTGCCTTGCAGATGAGAAAACCGAGGCTCAGAAAGACTAAATGACTAGCCTAGCACTGCACATCCTGGCTCTGTTTAGCAGGTACAATGTGATGGTTCAGTGCCAGGCTCTGGGGGCACAGAGATGGGTCCCTGCCTTGGAGAAGTGCACTGGTTGGAGTGAGAGACAGAGCAGCAGGTGTATATAACCCATGCTGCAGTGCAAGGCTGGAGACAAGCAGAGTATGCCGTAGGAATATACCCCTGTCCCCAGCCTGGGGAACCAGAGAAGGCTTCCTGGAGAAGGTGACACCTCAGTTGAGTCTTAGAGGATGACTAGAAGTTTGTCAGGTTGGGAGAGGCAGCAGCTAAGGAGGGAAGTGTTGTTCCAGCTACATGAAGTCACAGAACAAGCAAAGACATCCAGATATGATAATGTGGAGCTTTTGTTTGCCTGTAAATTGTCCATTCTGGCTGGGGAGGGGAGGAGAATGCATGGTAGGGGATGGTAGGAGGTGGGCAAGTGAGATAAATGATGTTGGAAGGTCAGGGGCAAGAGGATGGGGAGCAGGTAGACTGCCCAGAGCCTGAAGGACCATGCTAAGAAATTTGGGCTTCATCTCCCAGGATTTGGGAAGGGATGGGGTATGTCACTTTTGGGTTCTAGACTGAGTTCCTGGCAACTGTGGGGAGGTTAGAACAGACAGTAGCCAGGTGAGAGGTAGGTGGACCACGGAGGAGGGTGACCTGAGTGAGGGATGCTGAGGTCTGAACCTAGGTGGAAGCATGGGCACCTGTGGTGGGAGGAACTTCAGAATTATTAAGGAGGAAGAGTGTGGCGGCCTGGTGCCAGGGGGCCCGGGTGCTCATGACTGCTGCTTGCTTTGACCCAAGGCAGCTTTGTCCGACTTGGCAGCCCTTCTATCCTATGAGACTTTAGCTCCAAGTGATTCCTGGATGACTCAGAAAATGGGCATCACTCTCTTTAAAGGATGAAGGTACAGGCTCCCAGAGGAAAGGTGCTTGGAGAACCAGTCCCAAAATACAGGTGAGGATGTCCTCATCACCGACAGTGTCGAGGCCGTGTGCAGTGTGGCTTGGGGTGGAGACGGTGGCCGTTGGTCCCTGACAGGTCTGGATTTGAATCTCTAGACCTCTGTCTCTGACCTGCTGCTTCTTGGGTGCAACACAGACAAAATATTTATAGTGGTCATGTGAGGATGGAATCACATGACGTGTGAATCTCAGTACAGAGACTGGCACATGGGCAGCGATCAACAAAGGGTCACATTTACTTCCACTTTGAGCTACTCCCATTGCCATGATTAGTATTATTTTGGGAAGGACATTTAATTAAAACATTTTGATTATGGAGACTTTTGAACCTCCACGAAAATGGACATGTACCCAGTCCGCACCCCCACTCACAACCAACAACCCCTCTTCAGTTCTGCCCCCTCCACATCCCATTCTCTCCTCTTGTACCTGATTAAGTTAAAGCAAATTTCAAACATCACATCATTCATTCATAAATATTTCATTGCTATCACTATTAATAATATACAAGGTGACTGCTCTGAAAGGAACAGCTCCACCCAGAAAGCACCCGTGAGGACTGGCTTCCTCGGGTTCAGCTTGTGCAGGGCACCTTTGATACCAACATAAACGCAGTCCCTGCCCACACCAGGAGCTCCCAGTCGAAGGCTGGGTGTGCAGGATAGAGAAAGGGAATGGGTATGAACAATTCCAGAAACAGGGTACTAAGTGCTACAATCTAGTTGTGTATAAAGTGATGCTTATTTTCTGGACCCGAGATGTAAGGAAGCGGTTCATTACAGAGAAGCCTTCTGTCAGGAAAACGAAAACAACAAAATCAAAACCAAACCAATCAGTCAAGTGTAGTGCGGGGCAGTAGGGAAGGTGTCGGGTGCAAGGCCAGAGAGACATGAGCTGAGTTCCAGTTCCAGCTCTAGCACCTACTGGCTGCGTGGCCTGGAGTGAGCGGCTTCCCCTCTCCATGCCTCAGTTTCCTTCTCTGTCACACTCATCCTGGGTAAGTGCTGATGAATTCCATTTCACTGAGTGGTGCCAGGAGAATCAGTTGATATTCATAACGAGGCTGCTGCCCGTGACTTTAGGCAGAACTGCTGACCTGGCAAATTAAGTCATAACCGAACGGCAAAGAAAAATGTGTCTTATGCGGCCAATTACGCAATAGATGGTTTGGGACATGGTTTGCTTAGTTAAATCTATGACCAATTGTGGATCTATCACCACTTATGGTGCTACTCTAATTAAAGCTGGTTGTCAAAGTCAGGTGGGAGGGAGGTCACCGAGACATATATAGGTCGAGCCCCAGGGCTTGCTGATTGGACCTGGCTTGGACTCATGGCCTACTATATTCTAGCCATGTCTCTGAGGGCAAGTCACTGCTGCCCTCTGAGCTCCAGTATCCCCATCTGCAGAATGGAGAGGATTCCTGACCAGCTTCCTCACTTGACTATGCCCCAAGGCAGCCCCTAGAAAGCTCTGAGGGTTGTCTAACTCATTTAGTCACCCAGCAAGGATTTATTGGGTACCCATTATGTGCCTGGTCCTGGGCACAGTGCTAAGTGCGGGGAATCATGCTGAGGAGAAGATGGATGGAGCTCTGGACCTTGTCGTGATGCCCTTGGTCCAGGGAGGAGGGAGGCATTGCTCTAATTGGTTTAAAGGGAGGAAGGCTTTGGAGAAGTTGCAAGATAGGGTCATTTGACTTCATCTGAAGCTGAGATTTCCCTCTCCCCGAGAATAAGGGACAGTGAGCCAGTGGCACTGGAGCTGGGGCAGGAAGGGGGGTTCTCATGTGCAAAGGCCCCATGGCAAGAGAACACCTGGCTGAAGGGGGTGCTGTGTGTAGACTGCGAGCATGACGTGGAGGCAGAACCTATCAGCAGATCCTCAGCGCCACACTATGGGGTTGGGGAGCTGTGGAAGTGGGGAGGAGCAGGCCCATGAGCTAGATTTTGTTTTCATAGTGTCCCTCTGACTGCCCTGTGGAGAGGGACTAGAGGGAGATTGGAGGGGAAGCAGAGGGCACAGCTGGGGCCTGTGTAGTTCCAGGCAATAGCTGATGGTGGCTCTCGATATTTGGGGGCAGCAGTGATCCAGTGCATGGTTCCAGGACACTTTTGGAGACACGGATGGCAGGGCCAGCAGAGGGGTCAGGCAGCCTGCAGAGGGTGTGGGTTTCCGGACAGAGTGCTGGGGTGGGAGAAGCTGGAGGTGGGGAGCCTGAGATTTGGCAGAGAAGATCCTGGGGCCAGGTCAGCAGTTCCAGGTTACAGCCAGTTTGAGGTGCCCTGGGACATCCAGGTGGACTCGGGAAGCAGGTTAAAGACACCGACTGTGCAACTTCATCAGTGCCTCATGCACAGATGAAATTTCGGAGTCATCAGTGAGCAGGTGGCATTTCAGGCTATGGGCATGGAGGAAATCACTCCAGGAGAAGATGTGAAGGGAAGGGCAATGGTTCTAGGTCCAGCCCCGAAGCCGCTCCTTAGGAGCCGGGAGGAGGAGCAGGGACAGCTGAGGAGACGGAGAAGGAGAGGCAAGGGAGCGGGGTGCAGATGCCGGGAAAGCACACCGTAAGGAGAGCGGAACCTCCACCGGCCAAATGCTGCAGGGAGCTCGTGATGGACTGACTGACAGGCACCTGCTGGATTTGGCAACATGAAGTCGGTGGGTGGGGGCCTTTGGTGCGAGCTGCGTGTTGGGGTCGGGCTAAGCAGCTGATGAGAGGAGACAGAGAGGCAGGTGTGGGAGCCACATGGACTCCAGGGAAGGTGTCCTGACAAGTGAGCGAGGGCAGAACATTTCCTTTTTTAATTATTAAGCTTTAAGTTCTGGGGTACACGTGCAGATCTTGCAGGCTTGTTACATAGGTATACACATGCCACGGTGGTTTGCTGCCTCCATCCCCCTGCGTCACCTACATTAGATATTTCTCCTAATGTTAGCCCTCCCCAGCCTCCCCACCCCCCGCTATTGCTCCCCTTCCCCCCACCCCCAACAGACCCCAGTGTGTGATGTTCCCCTCCCTGTGTCCATGTGTTCTCATTGTTTGACACTCACTTTGAGTGAGGACATGTGGCGTTTGGTTTTCTGTTCTTGTGTCAGTTTGCTGAGAATGATGGTTTCCAGATTCATCCATGTCCCTGCAAAGGACATGAACTCCTCCATTTTTACGGGTGCACAGTATTCCATGGTGTATATGTGCCACATTTTCTTTATCCAGTCTATCCTTGATGGGCATTTGAGTTGGTTCCAAGTCTTCGCTATTGAACACTGCTGAAAGCTATTGGGAAGGGTCTGGGAAGGAGACAGACTGAAGAGGTGGGAGATACGTGGAATATGGCATGGAGGGGCTTCCTAGTGGGACCCAGGGTCCAGGTGAAGAGACTGGCCTTCCGTGAGTTGGGAGGGGGTACTTTCTCCCTATAAGAGGAGGGGGCAATTGCAGTGGGGCAGGAGGAAGACTTGAGGGTGGGTTTGCATCTGATGGCTTCTCTATAATCTGAGTCATGAGGGGCAAGGCCAGCAGCAGAGAGCAGAGGGGAGGGAGAGTTGCGTGGAAAACAGAGAAGAAGAAATAGGCACAAGGTCCTTGGGGAGGAGAAGGCACTCTGTAGATGAAATAAGGTGCACGCTTTTTGGATAGTTGATTTCCTGAGGCTTAACCACTGACATCCTGACCTTCTCATTCCTCAAAGGCTGCTGCAGCCTCTCCCTGGGGCAGCGGTGCCTTGGCTTTCAGATTTTTCCTTAAGCAGAAAACCATTTCTTCAAATAAAACCTGACATGGAGCCTTGACAAAAGTACAGACCAAAGTAGAGCTACTCTGATGGCAGAACCTGCCCGACTGGCTTTGCCTTCCCTCCCTGCGGCATCTCTGCAACGTCTGGCGCTCCTGGGACCCAGTGTGACTCTCACTGATGGAGGAGCCAAGCTCTAGTCCCCACTTTGCCACATGTCAGGCAAAGCTCTGTGCCTCGGTTGCCTTGTCTGTAAAATGGGGATATTACCAGAGTTGAGACTGGATGCACCAGATGGCATTTCTCTCTCTCTCCCTGGTGTGTGTCTCTGTGTGTGAATACTCCCCAAACTTCTATGATTTCTTTTCTTTTTTTCTGTTGAGACAGAGTTTCACTCTGTTGCCCAGGCTGGAGTGCAGTGGCGTGATCTTGGCTCACTACAACCTCCACCTCCTGGGTTCAAGCAATTCTCCTGCCTCACCCTTCCGAGTAGCTGGCATTACAGGGGCACACCACTACACCTGGCTAATTTTTGTATTTTTAGTAGAGATGGAGTTTCAACATGTTGGCCAGGCTGGTCTCGAACTCCTGACTGCAGGAGGTCCACCCACTTGGGCTTCCCAAAGTGCTGGGATTACAGGTGTGAGCCACCAGGCCTGGCTACTTCTATGATTTCATTAGCATCCATAACCTTGCCTCTTGGTTCTCTATTTAGCGATCACTCATTAGCTATCTTGGATTGTTACTGGAGAATCAGGACTTGACCTTGGTCTGACTGCAAAGCCTATGCCATGTAGATGAGACCAAGCATTTTACTTTTCAGCCAGGCGTGGCAGCCCATGGAGCTGGAAGCTGGAGCTGTCTTTTGGGACAGAGGGATGGGAAATGGTACAAAGGGTGGATTTGCCAGGTGGGCAATTGTCCCATGTTGTTGGCTGCAGGAAGCAGTGAACGCGGGTGGGGTGGACCAGTTGCTTGGTGGTGTCTGGGCCCCACCTCTCTGTACAGAGCACTGTGTGAGAACAGGGCTGTCATGGGAGTCCATCGGCTGAATTCGCCACAACAGGGATTGGACTTTCCTCCCCACCCAGCCTGGCCTTGAGACGGTTGCCCCTGGAAGACCGTGCTGAGATGGAGGGGTGGAGTATGGGCCTTGGAGGCTGACAGACTTTGGTTTCAGTCCCAGCTTGGCCACTTACAAGCTGTGTGACCTTTTGTGGCCCTGAGTTCCCCATCTGCAACATGGTGGTAAAAGGTTGTCACGAGGATGAACGGGACACTGTGTGCAGCATGCCCAACTGGTGCCTGGCACACTGCAGGTGTTCCATAGAGGTGGCCCTTCCTCTGGCTTTGCCCCTCTCTCCCATTCCAGATCCTAAGGGCCTCCCTGCCCCTTCCATCCTGCCTGAGAAGGCCTATCTGTCTCTGCGTGTTCCTTGTTATTAAGTGGATGTGGATTTGGGATGGGATGACATGGCACGGTGTGGGCCGCGTGATAGGCAGGCACCACATGGACCTCAGACTCACACAGAGCTGCCTTCGAATCCTGGTTCCACCACCTGCTAACTTGATGACCTCGGAGAAGACACCTACTTCTCTGGGCCTCAGTCTCCTCATCTGTAAAATGGCAAGAATCATGACATCACCTCAAATCGTTACTGTGAGGATTAAGTGCATTGCCATTTATACTCCTGAAACCAGACCGTAGCCATTTCTGCTTCCTAAGGGGACAGAGGTGGCACAATTGGTGTCTGGAGAAGAATATATCTTTGCACCGAGGCATCCACCTACAGAGCCTACATATAGGCCAAGAACCAAGCCCAGGAATTGCTTGTCCAGGCAATTTCCAAGCTTCTCCTGTGGCTCTGGGCTGGTAAAGGTGAAGACTGGATTGTTTAGCAGAGCCTGAGTGAGGTTTGGGAAGTCACAGGAGGCCTGGGGGAGTTCCAGGAGAGGGGTGAAAGCCAGCTGCCTCTGTGAGAGACAGGAGCAGATGGCTGCTGGAAGTTGGAGGCCAGGAGCAAGAGAGGGGAGGACAGGGAGGTTGAGGAGCTGGTGGGAGGCTAGAGGGCTAGGGTTGGGGAGCTCATAAGGGCAAGGTTCCTTCCACCCATGAGACTTGGAAGAAGGAATTTCACAGCAGAGAGGTCTGCTTTTCCATTTCCAGGCAATGCCAATTTTCCTCATCAGCACTACCTAAAACCTTCAGCAAATTTTGGACATGCACATGTGCCTTGTCCTGGTGGAAGCTGGGAGGAACCAAGGCAAGGGGACACTATGTCCCACATTTGGGATAACAGAGGCAGGGAGAGAGAAAGTCCATGTGAGAGGAGGTGGAGGAAACTGAGACTTTCCCAGATGAGAGGTCAGAGCAAAAGAAGTCATCTGCCAGTGCCTGGAGCCACTTTATTTGAATATTAAAGGGCAGGTGAATCATAAAACTGGAAGACTTGGAACATCATTCATTCATCTGCAGATATTAATTGAGCATTTACTGCATGCCTGGCATGCTGCTGGGGATACAAGGTGAGCAAAATAAAAGTGCAGACGTCTGGACAGGTGACTGGGGTTATGCACAGAAAGTACCCCAAGTCTGTCTTTCTAAGAGCATGGGGCCCCAGCTATGTGAGAATGACGGCAGTGGGGTGCTGTTAATGCCATCGGACAAACGTGTTGATGGAACAGTCCGCGGAGAGTCGTGGGCTGCATGCTAATTGCATTGGTGTTTCTCCAGCCAGAGGTAGTGGCTGTGATGCAATTAACACGGAGGGCTGGTGTGGAGCTGTCATTTTTCCAGCCGGCTGTCCTCGTCCCACTTATGGAGGCAGCTTGACTTTGGACTTTGCACCTTTCTTTTCCAATAAAAACACCTGGAAAGTGTGCGGGATTTTTCTCCTCACCACATGCACAACTTGACAGATTTTAAGATCAAATTCACTCTCACCATCACTGCCCGGAGACTTGAGGGTGGAGGTGGCTGCAGTGTTCGGGAACTAGACGGGGGGACTCAGAGGAGACGGACAGCCTGTGAGGGTTGCAGAGTAAGGCTGAGTCTTGGATTCCCCCTCTGGGTCACCTAGCCTCTCTTGCTGGTCCTCCAAAAGCAGAAGCCCTGGATTTGAACCCCAGCTCTGCCTCTTGGTCTTGGCCAAGACAGCTCCACTCTGAGCCTTGAGGTTCTGGACTGGCAGATGGGTGCAGGGTTGTGGTCAGGATCACGTGGATGATTTCTGTGAAACACACAGCACGCTGCCCCGCACTGAGTCAGCTCTGTTAGTGACCTGGGCTGCGAGCTCGTCCGTGAAGTCCCCAAATGTTCCCAGTCCCTCTCCTTCTGGACATGCAGAAGACAGCTTGTCTGGTTCCCCTGGGGTCGAGTGGAGCTGTGGACTGCTTCTGGCCAACGAGTTGGAAAGTGACCGGGGTGTTATTCTTGCCTATGGGAGACTCTCCAGGGGCTTTATTCCCTTTGTCCCAATGACTGGGGCAGTGTGGGCCCTGGAGGAGGACACAGAACAGACCCCAGAGGACCTATCCCGGTGGTCATGTTAAATAAATGAGAAATAAGTATTGTGGCTTGAATCCATCTGTTGATATTTTGGGACTGTTTGTGAATGCAGCAAACACAGCTTTTCCTGACTGGTGAGAAAATTACTTCCTCTCTCTAGACCTGTTTCCTAACTTGGAAGATGAGAGGCTGGACCAGTTTGCCTCCGGATTTCCTCCATTTCAACCTCCAGTGGAGGAATCAGGGGCTGCTGTCCACACCCACCCAGGAGCCCCTGCTTTACTCCGGCCTCACCCCTGCCACGCTTCCTCTAAGCCAGCAGGGTGGTCTGGGGAGAGGAGGGGGTCCTCCTGGCATTTCAAGTTCAGTAAATCCAGAACAGAATTCTGCCTCCCGCTGGCTCCTGCTTCTGGCTTCCTCGCTTAGTGAGGACCCCAGGAATCCTTCCAATGGCCCAGCAGAGAACCCTGGATGCCATCCTGAGCTTCTCCACTTACCCTACCCAAATCTTTTCCTTTCCACACCCAGATATCGCCCACATCTGGCCTCTCCTCTTTTCTCTTCTCCCGTCTGCCTCCTGCAACAGCCTCCTCTCTCTCCTCTCCTTGCGTCACAGCACATCCCTCCTTCCCATCCATTTATACCACTGCTGCCTGAGAGATCTTAACAGACAACTTGATGTGTCACTCTCTTCTGAGCTCAAGATCTGCCAAGCAACTTGTAGTTTCCCCAGACATTCTCCATCAGGGCTTGGACCATGTGAATTCCTCTTCCTGGAGTCCCCTTTGACTCATGGCTGCCTGAGAAATTCTCATTCCTCCTTCAGTGCTCAGCTTAAATGCCACTGGCTATGGAAAGCCTTCTCTGAAATCACAGGCTTTCTTGGAGCCTTTGTGACCACGCTTAAAACAAGGAGCCCACCTGCTCTGTGGCAGCAGGCCTGTGTGCTGATGGGGAGGCGGCGGACAGGGGCTGTGTCACTCTCAGTCCTCTGGGGGTCCCTAGCAGGGCCCAGAAGACAGCAGGTGCACAGCAAGTGCCACCCACTGACCCAACCACTCACTCACCCACACCTGCACCCTGCAGCACCCTAGGCACTGGGAATGCAGCAGTAAGGGTGATTTATTTTTTCTTTCTTTCTTTCTTTCTTTCTTTCTTTCTTTCTTTCTTTCTCTTTCTTTCTTTCTTTCTTTCTTTCTTTCTTTCTTTCTTTCTTTCTGTCTTTCTTTCTTTCTTTCTTTCCTTCTCTCTCTCTCTCTCTCTCTCTCTCTCTTTCTTTCTTTTCTTTCTCTGTCTCTCTTTCCTTCTTGGAGTCTCGCACTGTCACCAGGCTGGAGTGCATTGGTGCGATCGAAGCTCACTGCAACCTCCACCTCCTGGGTTCA